>JZLH01S0055002.1:15538-25794 GCA_001188425.1 Eucidaris tribuloides | reverse complement strand
GTGATGTGACCTTTGGGCATAAAGCTTTCAAGTAAAAAAAAATCCCCCAAAACTTGACTTGGGCTTGAATGCTACTGCAAAAGACAAGTGCAGTAAAAAGAGTCTAGAGACCTGGTCACTCTCAATTTTAAGTAGGGTAAAAAAACTGACTTTAATTAGAATCAGCGAACTGCATGAAGTTAGTGTGTGACAACCTGAGATTGTTGACTGATGGCAGCTAACGCGGGGGCTTTACATTTTCTGAGCTACACTGTAGATGCCTTGCATGGTTCTAAATAACCAATGATCTCTCACACCTACTATGTATGTAGTCCTAAGCAGAGCTATACGGACCACATACGCCCTCTACTGGAAAAAACAAACAAAGTTTGTACTGTGTGGATTGAATGCAATGCAACAAAATATTGTTGCAAATTTAAATGCTGGACGCATGTCGTGTGTTCAGAAAAATTAAAACTGCATTCTGAAGTGTTGAGTCCTTAATTTTCATAACATATAATGTTTAACAGGTCATAGACTAGCCACATCAAAGCAATATTTCAGTATAATTTTGTAAAAGACTGAATTTCAGAGCAATTTTCTGTGCACTTCAGTTTGCAGATTCTATTTTTAATTTTTGATTTACATTTGTTGTGAAATGGGTTAAAAAAAAGAACAGTAAGACTCTCTATGTGGACATACAATTGGAGTAATCATTGAAACTGGTACATGTAAGTCGAACGTATTTTCTACCTTATGAGAGATGAGGAGTCTTGTGTCCTTGACTAGTACTAGTACAATGTATTTTACTGCATTTTTTGCAGGGCATTCACATGCGATCTTGGCCTTACCAGACTATTTGGTTGTGAAATGCCAACAGGCTAGGGTACACTCTAGTAAACTTTCTAGTGCAGGCCTCAACAAAACCCTTTTTTGTGCCTGCCCACTCAGGAACTTGAATTTTTTGATCATCCTCACGTTCTCACAAATTGTGCAGATGTCGTGTAGACTTGAAGTATGTGGAATTTTGCGGTGAACATCTGATGATGTACTGAAATTCCTTTCCAAATTTGAGAAGGTAAATTGTCTGTCATTGATTTTATTTGTGTTTCTATTTGTGTGTTGAAAATAATAGTTCTTATTGACAAAGTTTGTCTTTTTCATATTTCTTCTTTTCGTTCACAAAGGTGATATCACATTTAGCACAGCGGTTATTTGACCACGCTCCACAAGTGAGAGTAGCAGTGACTGATGTAGTAGGAGGTTGGCTTCTGGACTTTGTAGATCGCTACTCATTCCACCACAAACTTATTCCACTCTTGCTAACCAGTCAGACAGATGAGCTGCCAGAGATCCAGGAAAAGGTGAGAGATATCACCCCACCACTGTAAACTTGCTAGTAGTAATAATAGTAGTAATAATAGTAATAATAATGATAATATTGATGATGATGATGATGATGATGATGATGATGATGATGATGATAATAATAATAGTATAGTAATATTAATATGACAATACAAGTAGTGTGGCAGTAGTAGTAGTTGAAGTACCAGTAGTGGTAATGGTGGTAGTAGTAGCAACAGTAGTGTGCTAGCAGCTGAAGAACATGGAGTACTAAATGTACTAGCAGCAGAATCAGCAGCATGTTGTGTGCCTATGCAAAGGCCGTTAACTGTATGTCATTACGCAAAGACCGCTAATATAATAATACAATTAGTGGCCTTTGTACAGGAACACAACATACAGTTAAAGGCCTCTGCATAGGCACACGACGAGCAGTAGTTGTAGTATTAGAGAAGTTCATTGTTAACTCGAAAAATATCTCTCTTGGGGAATTTATAAATACTGATCACGAAGGAAAATGCATTTGATTAGCTTCTCAGAATTAGTTTAGTGTACGAAAGTTATGCATGTTTTATGTCAACTGGCCGTAAAGTAATTTTGGAAAGCACATTACATCAGGTTTCACACTTTATGTTCAGTCTAATTCTGAGTTGTTGATGTTTAAACTGTCAATCTTCACCTTGTGCTATTTCCATCAATACAGGCAAAGCAACTGTGGATTGATGTAGGCAAGAAGTATGCGGAGGAAAATGAGAAGGAACTGAAGGACCAAATGGATTTCTTGAATCCAGACATTGAGCTTCCCCCTGGATGCGGTGAGTATTGACGACAATAAAAAAACAAACCTCCGGATTTCTTGCTGTGATCATGCTGTTTTGCATAGTTGTATCTGAAGCCGGCCTCAAGACCAATTTCTAGTGGCCTCAGCCTCAGTCTGAGTCACCTGTACAAACCCTAGATAGAAAGGTTATGATTTGAGGTGGATTTGGTCTCAAAACTTGTGGTCTTGGATACTGTACACTGCTGTTTCTTGGACCCTTTGCTTTGCTATATTTGCCAATAAAGAAGCTGTATGTGCTTCCTTGTCCATTGTGACTAAACAATTTTGCATGGATCTCAAATAGTCTTGCTGCTTGTTGGTACACACTAAAGGTTACAATTAAAGTGGTAAACAATCATTTCAGGATTTTTTTGTCTGCAATCAAGAGTTTTAAACAAAAGTGCAAACAGTTCAGAAAAAAGTTGGAAATATGAAATAAAATTCCTGAATATCAGTCACATTCTAACATTTATATCTATGATGTCCAAATGTGTTACAATCTTCCCAGTTATTGGTTTTTTTTTTTTTTTAAAGTTCCCAGTTTAAGCATTTATTATGATTCAAAGAAAACTACAGTTCTGTTGAGTCCAGCAAGATATATTTGACATGTATTCATGTGATTCTGCTGTTTAAAAGAGTTAATATCAGATTTCCAAATACATTCTTAGCTTTACTGATTCTCCATTTTCCACCACCTCAGGTGAGCGGGTCAATCTCGGCTGTCGGACCCTCATCTTCCGCAACATGTCCAAGATCCTGCCGGGCCTGCTACGAGACCTGACCGACTGGACGGTGACCAATCGCATCATGTCGGCCAAGCTGCTCTACGTGCTACTGATCAATGCCGAGGACCACACCACCCAGCACATGGCACCGCTGCTGGCAGGCATGTACAAGGCCTGCGAGGACGAAGAGATGGAGGTCGTTCAGAGGGTGAGGGACTTGCTTTTTGTTTTCGTCCAGATCCATAATTCCTTTGCTCTCGTAACAGAAGTTGGCAAATTCTTGAACATATGATCACTATCAATCTAACAATTCAAGTGGTGTACAGCTGTGTACCGAGAATTGCTAAAGATACATGGGATAGCTGTCACTCAAAATAACCATTTATGTCTTTATCTATCTGTGAAAGTTGTATTCTTAGCTAGGTACTGAGATACAAATAGGCACTAAAATTGTACATTTCATGATAAACTTGCAAGTATTTAAACTTGATTCAGTGCTTGATAAATATCCATCTTATTTCCATCAAAAGCAATAACAAGCTCTAAAGTCAATCTAGCTATTACTTCCTTGTTCTACCAAATGATGACCTGGCGTACTGGTCAATGAATGAGAATCTGCCATCAGAGTTCTTCTTTTCTTTGGTGTGAAATGATATCTTTATGGAAAAAGGTTCACAAGAGATGTAACAAATAATGCAAAATTGACAATTTGAACTGTAGATATCTGTGTTGTTGGTCTGGTATCACAATATTCGGGGTAACATTGCCCCACATATACATTTCTGTGCTAGTAATTTGTCAGCATTCATGTTTTGTGGATAGACTGTGTTACAAAATGCATTTTCCCGCTAATTTCAACTACTCCGTTATGTACTTAGTATTATGTTCAAAATACCAAGTAGATGGCTTTGAAGGTGGTTTTATGGAAATTATGGTGATCTACAACTGCTCAATACTATCTTTAAATCTTACTCTAAACTTCTTCTTATTGTCTTTGCCCATAGATTCAGAAATCAGCCGAATTGGTGGGTTTCTTCGTTGGACCTGAGGTCTACTGTAAGTTACTCCTGCCAACAGTCCAGAGTGCCCAGGGTCCAGGTATCCTGATGACATGTGCCTCCATCCTCCGAGGTACCAAGAAATCCCTTCTGAAAGCTTATCTCGATGAAATCTGCAATAGTCTCTGTGCAGCCGACGTGTGCCGCAGTGAACAGGTAGGTTCTCATATGCTTCTTTCGACTTTGTTGGAATTAGTAAATTTAGATCTGACATTGAGGTCTTGAGGAGTGCAGTTAAATTATCACCAGTCATCATCATAGGCGTATGGGTGAGGAGGAGGGGGGGGGGGTGACTGGGGTGTTTAAACACCTCCCTTTAAAGGGAAAATGGATAAGAATAAGGAAAACATTGCGATTTTGAACTTTTTGGCTTTTTGTCTTGTATTGTTTTCCTGTTTTGCTTCTTACATAATTTGTACCATTAAACAGTTTTCTTTTGGACAGGATGACCTTTATAAATTTTTAGTTTTGCTTGTCACATTGATTTTCACCATGGAGCAGTTTTCCTTCGGATTTGATGACTTTTTAAACTTTCTCATCGATTTGCACCAAGGTAGCAGTTTTTCCTTCTGACATCTTTCCCTTTTTATTTGCACAGTGGAACAGTATTTTTTTGGACTTGTTGATCTTTTTTTTAGCTTGTTGCATTGATTTGCACCATAAAATACCCCTTTAAAATCCTGGGTTTGCCTATGGTCATCACAGTCATCTACATAACACAAATTTGATGCTGATTATAAACATGTTTTTTATTATAAATCTCTGATTTTCAGGTAAAAACATAGTCAAATCCTGTACATAGTAGTAGAAAAAAAACACACCAGTGTTGGAGGTCTCGAGACTGGTCTTGGTCTCGAGACCGGTCTCGAGACCAGCATGCTCTTTCTTGGTCTCGGTCTCGGTCTCGAACCCTCTGGTCTTGGGTCATCGAACCTCGGTCTCGGATTTTTTGGCGAGACAGCGCGAACCAGCAACTAATTGATTTTACATATAAAATTATTGTGTACATACTGCAATTTTGCGGCATGTATACAGTGTGTCTCAAAAATAATTGTGCAAGTCAAAAGCACCCTCTTTGGTAATGAAAAAAACATTTTTGTGATGTGATGCTTACATCACCATCAAGGGCATAGTCTTACCTTTCAAATACCGTTTGTTTTGTTCAGTTTGCTTGTTTTAATCCTGAGATATGTTCAGTTACCAACGAAAAGGTAACATAAAAAATGTGCCACTTTCACTACAGTCAATGATAGCATCAGGCCCTCTTCCCGTAAAAGTGACACAATTGTGATTCCAATTTTTTGTTGTGTACTAGATATTTTGAGATCAAAACAAGCAAATTGAACAAAACAAACAGCATTTGAAAGCTAAGACTTTGTCCTTAAGGTTAATGTAAGCATCAAATTACAAGAATATTTTCTATGTGCCGAAGAGAGTGCCTTTTGCTTGCACAATTTATTGAGACATGGTGCAGCATGTCTCAAAATTGTTCACGTGAAAAGTGCCCACTTTGACAGTTAGAAAGTACTACTGTAATGTAATACCTGTTTATGTCAACAAAAATTTGCTTGTTTTAATCTTGAGATCGTTGTAAACAACAAAAGGGTGGAATCGCAATTGGGTCACGTTTACAAGGGACTGTAGTAAAAGTGGCACAATTGTGATTTTACCCTTTCTAATTTAAATTAACATATCTCAAGATTAAGACAAGCAAATTGAACAAAACTAACATCATTTCAAAGCTAAGACTAATACGCTCTTGACGTTGATGTAAGCATCATGTCACAAGAATATTTTCTAAAAGCCAAAGGGAGCGGTTTTCACTTGCACATGTTTTTTTGAGACAAATATATAGGGCGTTCAAACATGCAGAGTGCGTTCAAACATAGTTTTTAACACAGATCTTCTACACATAAAAAAGGACCGACAATGGTGGGTTCTCTGACGCAATATATTCTGGTTGTTCCTTTTATATTTGAACACGGACGTAGACATGGTAGAAAACAAAAGAAGAAGTATGGAATGAACATTAAAACATAAAAATGTAACCGAAGAAAAAGTAACAAAGAAAGACGGAAAGAAAGAAAAACGGAGAGATTGGAAGAATAGAGAGTCAAATGAAAGAAAGAAAACATAATAGGAAATAATAAAAGAAGACTAAAAACAAAAGAAAAAAAGGAAAAGAAATTGACATCAAGATAGCAGGAAAAGAAATTTTAAAACAGATAGAAGGAAAAAAAGACATCACGAATGAAAAAAAAGAGAAAGAAGAAAGATAGAAAGAAGGAAGAAAAAAAATCAAATGAAGAGAAAGAAAGAGAAATAAAAAAACAAGAAAAGAGAAAAAGAAAGGATAAAATGAAGGAAAAGAAAAGGAATGAAGACAAGGGAAAGACGTAGAATGAAAGAAAAATGAATTAAGAATATAAAAGTGCAAAGAATGAACAAAAAACAAATAAAAAAAGTAAGAAAGGGAAAAGGCTAGAATGAAAGGAAAACAAAAGAAAAATGAAAGATTGCGAACAGAAAGGAATAAAACAAGAAAAGAAAGAGAATGAATGAAAGGTAGACCAAAGTAAGAAAAGGGAAGAAAGAACATTAAGGAAATAAGAATAAAATACATTAAGAATGAATGAAAAAGGAAGAAAGATCAAAAGAAGGAAGGAAAAATGGATTTAATGAAAAAGAGAAGAAGAGAAAAAGGAGAAGAAAGATAGAAATAGAAAAAGTAAGCAAGAAGACAGAACAGGAAAGGATGAAGTATAAAGAAAAGGAGAAAAGAAAGAAAGATATGGTAAAGAGGGAGAAAGAAAGAAAAAAAAACCCCAAAGAATAAAAGAATAAGGAATCACAAGATTAACAAATAAAAGAAAAAGAGAGAAAAGGGTAGAGTGAAATTAAAAAAAAAAGACTGCATGACCGAAATACAAATAGAAAGGAATAAAACAGAAAAAAAAGAATGAATGAAAAAAGTGAGAAAAAAGGAAGAAAGATATAGAAATGTATAAGAAAATCAAGAATGAATGAAGAAAAACCATTAATGAATGAAAAAATAAGATTATTAACAACACTTTATTTTCTTTATCTGATCTGTACATGTATTTCAGTGGCTCAGGCAAATGTGCTCATGGGAAAAAGTATTCTTTTCAATTTAAAATTGTTTCTCAGTCGTTTGTGCAATTTGTAGCTATCATATTGACTCGTAATCAAAGGCCTATTTTTGTTAAACTTTGGGAGACATTTTACATGTAAGTGACAAATGAAAAAAAGAAAATATAATTTTTGATGTTCTTCATTAACTGTTAATTTTATTAAATCTTTAAAAATCCTATTACAGACTAATTGCAATGTGTAACCAGTAGGCAGTTAATGCTGAGCAACAAGTAACGTTATCCTCAAAACATGCACAAATTAGTGTCAATTGAAATGCTGGTCTTGGTCTTGGTCTTGGTCTCGGAAAGTGCTGGTCTCGGTCTCGGACTGCTGGTCTTGGTCTCGGACCACTTTTTCTTGGTCTTGATCTTGGTCTCGGGGTGTCTGGTCTTGGTCTTGGTCTTGGTCTCGGATGGCCTGGTCTTGACTACAACACTGAAACACACACCAAGAAAACACAGTCTCGAGACATGAACATTTTGCTGTCGAATAACCATTATCTAAAGGAATATGTATTTGGAGGAGACATATTCAAGATGTAATGATCCTTTCTTTCAAATGGCAAACTCTTTTCTCTTGGAATGGTTGGTCTTTGCTCATTGCTTCCTGAATTTGCAAGATTGTTCAGGTTTGATGCAGTTTTGATCCCTGAGTGAAGTATGACTGAATGGTATGCTTAATAATAGAAATTTTAATTTCATTCTGTGTCCTATAATGCACCTCTTTTTATGTGTCCAGACCAGTTACCAAGTCCAGTTGCTGGCATGTGTGGAAGCCATCATCCATGTGGCCAGAGAAGATTGTCAGGAGGTCAGTCTACAGCTCTTCACCATCCTCATCACCATCATGGCCATGGCAAGAGAGGAGGCCCTCAGGTCAAAGGTCAGTGCCTTGGAGATAATGGGGAATCCGTTAATCCGTGGACATGCGTAGCGGTGACTTGGGATGTTACTGAATCTGGGATCAAAATGTGTGAAACACACACTATTCTGTGTCATCATCATCATCATCATCATCATCATCGTAATTACTAGTACTACTTCTGTTACTATGACAATGACAAAGAAGAAGAAGGAAGATGGAAGGAAAAAAGGAAGGTAGGAAGGAAGGAAGAAAGGAAAGAAGGAAAAGAAAGAAAGAGGAAGACAAAGACAAGAAAAAGAAGTACAAGAAATAAGTAGTAGCAGAGAACTGGGAAGAGGGAAAATATTAAAAAATAACACCAGTGATGTTGATGAAGGAGGTATGTTTTGTCCTTTTAACACCGGTTGAATTTTGAATTATCAGCAGCAAGAACAAATTTCATTGTTCATTTATTTCAAGTATGATAGCAGCTTTACATTGTAGTAGTGAATTTTACATATTGTAAAAATAGAACCAATTAAACAAATATTTAAAAGATTCATCAAGTAGTTTAAATTGACATAAACAGTACAATATGAAAAATTATGGTCATGGTATTGATTGAAAAAATTATATACAACAGAAATGATTTCCATTGTAAAAACAAACTCTGAAATATTAAAGCCACTGGCTAACATTTACCACAGTTACAAAAGTGTGAGCTACATAATCATCCATGCTCCAAGTGTCTTTCATAAGGTTTAAAAATGATGCCTTGAAAAAATTGTATTTCAAAATGATTATTTAGTGCTTTAAAAAAGTGAAAATCGTAAGTTAACCGGATTCACCTGCCCATTTCCTCCCATAGACTTACTGTGTGTAGATCTAGGCTATTTTCTACTTGCCCCGAGTATTAATTGTTTATTCATTCGTATCTTGCCAGTGGCAGTATAAATTTCCAAACTTTTGTATTCTAGGGTGTCCATTTGAACACTACTATGTAGCTCAGATATCAAAGTTTGACATTTTTTTAAATTGAAGCTCCACAATGTTAGCCTATCACTTTAAATATGCATGTTTAAAAGCCAATGTACAGATATTGATCAAGTTTATTTACTGAAATACTGAAATAGTCAGATGCTTGTTGTTTTAACTCACGTAGGTGAAACTGGCTGTAGCAGGTTTGGCAGAGGCTGAAGGTCTGGATAATGAGAGCGCCCTCTATCAGGCTCACACCAAACAGCTTCTTGACTCCTTTCAGACCAGCTATCAGCAGTGGACTAACTATTCAGTTGAGAGACTGGTCTTTGACACCTTGCTGTCAGAAGCAGGTGAGATTAGTGAAATATTACTTTTACTACTACTTTTGCCATTACTAGTGCTGCTACTGCTATACTTCTGCTACAACTACCACTACTGCGACAACTACTACTACTATAAAGCAATTAGTATGCTTGTAAATGGCAAACTCGAAACTTAGACAAAAGCAAGTTTGACACATGGTTCAAAATTGATTGCTGAGCAGTCACCCTGTGACCAAATATGAATGACCATTATTCCACATGAAAGTAAATGATTATGCTATCATTCCCTGATATCACCGTTGCGATATAGTTTTGTTTGATTGCCAGAGATTGAATCTGGGTTTGTGTTTGTTTTGATGCACACTGTATTTTGTAGAATCCCACACTTACCTATAAGTTTACCATAAACCTATGATCCTGAAATCACTGCATGCCTTTGCGAAGTCCACTAATGCATAGCTGCCAACTGTTACTAATTTTGTTAGTAATGATTTATGATTTCAGTGTGTGTTCATTAAGTTTTGGCTTGTTATGAACTGAAGATTACTAATTTTTTAAAGGTTCCAGGACATACTCCTGAAAATGAGTTTTAATTGATAGTTAATTGTTTTTGGAATACCATTCTATCAAAAGTTACCTGGGAAATCATCTAATATTAAAATAATACTGCAATTAAGAATGAAATATCATTATTTCTAAGCCAAGTTCGCCCCGCCCACAAAAAAATTTTGAAACCGTGTTTGCGTATCACGTGACCCTCGGACGTCATCAGGGGAACGCCGCTCTCTGCAAGCGAGCTTGACTTGCGTAATAGTACACGTAATACGAACATTTAAAAGGTCTGTCCCAGTAAAACAAACTTCGAGGTCATTTTTAATCATTATCGTGGTAAATATGGCCGTCTCTAAATCATCTGGGGAGTGATTCAGGATCAGAGATTTCCATGTCTGATTCGGATCTTAATTTTGATGACAACTAAGCCCAGCAACTAAAACGAAATTTTGCCGCCGGGTTTCAACCAGAAGCC
>JZLH01S0055000.1:23748-38898 GCA_001188425.1 Eucidaris tribuloides | reverse complement strand
ACATAGACAGTTGTTTTCAGATTGTGTAATTAAGCCAAGTGATTCTTAATTCGATGGTTAGTTACGTACATAAAAAAAGGACATGAAAAATAAAATCGACAAGGTCTGTGTCTCTCAAAGTTGTCCCTCAATCTGTTTTACAACTGAAACAAACTGTGGTATTCATGTATTTCTGTGTCTTTCCATAGTATTTACTATAATAAGCTTATTGATAAACAACTTTCTCATTTTGACTTACAAACATCAAAAACCATGCTAGTACGATATACGGTTAGTTTAATCCTTACATTTTGTCATCCAACACAAAAAAAAAAAATTGCGTTTATCCCTGTTGTCTTTTCAGATTAGTATGCAGTGTGGGGCTTTTATACTTTCAAAACATGGGAGAGGCTTATATGGATGAAAAAAACTGGAGAATAAATGATTAGTTTTTTCAAAAACTGACGATTTATTCACACTAGTCCCAATTGGTATTTCATGTATGGTTCTGATTTCCTAGGAGGGGGCTGTTGAAGATGAAAATGAGAGTGGAAATGTGTCCCCCGTTGTTTTCTTCATGGATAAACATACCAAACTGCAAACCATTAAAATGTAGAGTGATGAATTTGAATACAGCAATTTATTAATTTTTGATTTGTTTCCAATAATTTCACGACAATTCCCTGTATTATTCAATTGGCCGTAATAATCTCTTAGACTTATTCAAATCGACAAGTAAGCATTATTTATTCATTATTTGTAACATAAAACTTCTTGTAATATAACATCAACATTTATCACTCTGCATCATTAAACTATATCAAAATTCTGGTTTCATAGCTGAATTCATTTTGTTTTCAAGTTTTAATTTCCATGAATAATAACAAATTATTTAAAAGTTAGTAAAACACTTAGAATATTACCTGTTACATTTGTATGTTATAACATTGAATTGATTTATTTCTATGCTACCTGTATGGAGTTACACGTTTTTAAGTTTTCTTATTATCATGGTTTATTGTTATAAATATAAAAACGTGCAGACAAATAGAAACAAGATTTCTACGTATTAACGATGGACAATATAAGATGAAATCTTGAAATGGAATAACTGTAAATTATTGCCAATATTTCTCACCAAACTGCTCTCAATGTTTACTACCGCCCTCGGAAGTAATTCGAATTCATTTAATACGCAGATACGGCTTAATAAATAATTGTGATACGTTTGTATTGAAATGGTATTTGAAATCTATTGTATCTGTAAATGTTTATCTCCCATTCAACCATATCACCATCTCACCATGCTCAAACCATCTCCATCCCAACTCACCATTTCTCACCATCTCACATCTCACCATACCGATCCATCTCACCATCTCACCATCTCACCATCTACCATCTCACATCTCACCATCTCTACCATCTGCACATCTCACCATCTCACATCCTCACCATCTCACCCATGCTCACCATCTCACGACATCTCACCATCTGCACCATTCTCACCATCGTCACCATCTCACCATCTCACCATCCACCATCTCCACCATCTACATCTCACATCTCACCATTTTTTTTTTCAACCACTCTCACCACTCACCATTACTCAACATTCACATCTCACCATCTCACCATCTCACCATGCTCACCAATTCACCACGTCACCATAGCTCACCATCTCACCATTCTCACCATCTCACCATTCACCATCTCACCATCCACATCTCACCATCTCACCATCTCACCATGCTCACATACTCACATCTTCACCATCTCACCATTGCTCACCATCTCACCATACTCACCATCTCACCATCTCACCATTCACCACTCTTCACTATCTCACCATCCTCACAATCTCACCAATCCCCATCTCACCATCTCACCATCTCACCATCTCACCATCTCACCATTGCTCACCATCTCACCATCCACACCATCTCACCATCTTACACACCATCTCACCAATCTCATTCCATCTCACCATTCTCACCATCCTCACCCTATCTCACCATCTCACCATCCACCATTCACATCTCACCCATGCTCACCACTCACATCTCACCATCTCACCATCTCACCGAATGCTCACCATCTCACCATCTCCCATCTCACCATCTCACCATCTCACCATCTCACCATCTCACCATCTCACCATCTCACCATCTCACATTCTCACCATCTCACCAACTCACCCATGCTCACCATCTCACCAGTTCACCAATCTCACTCAATGCTCACCATCTCACCATCGTCACCATCTCACCATGTCACATCTCTACCATCTCACCATTCACCCATCTCACCATTCTCACATCTCACCATCTCACCATCTTCACCATCTCACCATTCTCACAGTCTCACCATCTTCACCATCCTCACCATTCACCATTCTCACCATCTCGACCAATCTGTCACCATCTTCACCATCTCGAAACATCTCACCATCGTCACTCATTGATCTGACCATCTCACCATTCTAACCATCTCACCATCTTCACGCATCTCACCATCTCACCATCTCACCATCTCACCATCTCTACATTCACCATCTACACCATTCTAACATCTCACCATCTCACCCATTTCACCATTCTCACCATCTCCCACCATCTCACTCATCTCACCATCTACATCTCACCATCTCACCATCTCACCAATCTCACATCTCAGGCATCAAATCAACTCATCTCACAATCTGCACCAATACTCTACCATCTCCCATCTCCACCCATCTCACCATCTCTACATCTCACCATCTCACTCCATCTGCACCATCTCACCTATCTCACCATCTCACAAAAATCTCACCATAAACTCACCATCTCACCATCTACCATCTCACCATCTCACCATCTCACCATTTCTCACCATCTTCACCATCTCACCATCTCACCATGCTCACCATCTCACCATTCCTCACTAGGTCTCACGATATACACCATCTCACGCGATACTCACCATCTCACATCTCACAATCTCACGCATTTCTCACATCTCACCATCTCACAATTCTCACCCATCTCACCATCTTCACCATCGTCACCATCTCACCATTACTCACCATCTCACCATCTTAACCATTCTCACAAAACTCACGATCTACCATCTCACCATCTCACCCATTCACCATCTCACATCTCACCATCTACCCATCTCACCATCTCACCATCTCACATCTCACATGCTCACCATCTCACCATGCTCACCATACTCACCATCTCACCATCTCACCATCTCACCATCTCACGCATCTTCACCATTTCTCACCATTTCCACCATCTCCCATCTCACCATCTCACGCATCTCACCATCTCACCATCACCATCTCACCATGTCAACCATTACTCTACCGCATCTCCCATCTCACCATTCTCACATCTCACAAATCTCACCCATCTCACCATTCTCACCATCTCACCATCTCACATGCTCACCATCTCACCATACTCACCATCTCACCATTCACCATCTCACCATCTCACATCTCACCATCTACCATCTCACCATCTATATCACCACTCACCAATTCACCATCTCACCATCTCACCATCTTCTACCATCTCACCATCTCACCCATCTCACCATCTCACATCTCACATCTCACACATCTCACCATCTCACCAATCTCACCATCTCACCATCTCACAACATCTTCACCAGTCTCACCATCTCACCATAATCTCACCAATCTAACATCTCACCAGCTCACATTCATCCATCTCACCATCTCACCATTCTCAACATCGCACCATCTTCACCTTCTCACCTTCTCACCATCTCAACATACTCGACCATCTCACCATCTCACCATTTCACTTATCCTCACCTTACCACCATCCTCACATCTCACATCTCACCATGCAAACACATTCACCATCTAAAACCATCTCCACATCTCCCTTCTCACCATCTCACCTTCTCACCATCTCACCTGTCTCACCTTCTCACCTTCTCACCTTTCACCAATTCTCACCTTCTCACCTTCTACCTTCTCACCTTCTCACCTTCATTCACCTTCTCACTCTTCTCACCCCTTCTCACCTTTCTGCACCTTTTCACCTGGTCACCTGTCTCACCTCTCACTCCTCTCACCTTTCTCACCTTCGTTCACCATTCTCACCATCTCACCTTCTCACCTTCTCACCTTCTCGACCTTCCTCACCATGCGTCACCATCTCACATCTCACCGATGTTTCAGAATTCACCCAATCCTCACCTTCTACACTAATCTTCACCTTCTTCACTTTTCAACCTTCTCAACCTCTCACTTCTCACCTTCTCACACCAAATCTCACCTGCTCACCTTCTCACCTTCTTTCACTTCTCACCTTCTCACTTACTCACCTTCGACCTAATCACGCTTCTCACCTTACTCACCTTCTCACCTTCTCACCTTCTCACCTTCTCACTCTCACCTTCTCACCTTCTTCACCTTCTCACCTGTCTCACGCTTCTCACTTCTCACCTTCTCTCTTCTCACCTTTTCTCACCTTCTCACCTTCTCACCTTCTCACTTCTCACCTCTACCTTCTCACCTCTATAACCTTCTCATTCTCCCTTCTCACCTTCCCACCTTCGTTCACACTTCTCACCTCTCACCTTCTCCACCTTCTCACCTTCTCACCTTCTCACCTTTCTCACCTTCTCACCTTGCTCACCTCCACCTTTCTCACCTTCTTCACCTTCTCACCTTTCTCACCTTCTCATCCTTCTCACCTTCTCACTTCTCACGCTTCTCTACCTTCTACCTTCTCACTTCTCACCTCTCACCTTCTCACCTTCTCACTTCTCACCTTCTCACTTCTCACCTTCTCACCTTCTCACCTTCTCAGCCTTCTCACCCTCGCACTTCTCACCTTCTCACCTCTCACCTTCTCACCTTTCTCACCTTCTACCTTCTCACCTTCTCACCTTCTCACCTTCTCACTTTCTCACCTTTCACTCTCTCTCACCTTTCTTCACCTCCACTCTCACTTCTCACCTTGCTCACTTCACCTTCTCACCTTCTCACCGTCTCACCTTCACCTTCTCACGCTTCTCACCTTCTCACTTCTCACCCTTCTACCTTCTCACCTGTTTCTCACCTTTCTCACCTTCTCACTCTTGCTCAACTTCTCCACTTCCTACCTCCTTCTCACCTTCCTCACCTTCTTCACCTTCTCACCTTCTACACCTTCTCAACCTTCTCACCTTCTCAACCTTCTCACCCTTTCTCACCTCTCACCTTCGCAACCTGTCTCAACCTTCTCACCCTTCTCTACCTTCTCACTTCGCACCTTTTCAGCCTTCTCACCTTCTCACTTCTCACTCCACTTCTCACCTTCTCACCTTCTCACTCTTCTCACCTTCTCTACGCTTCTCACCTTTCACCTTCTTACCTTAATCACCTCTCACCCTTCTCACGCTTCTCACCTTCCTCACCTCTCACCTTGCTCACCTCACGCTTCTCCACCTTCTACCTTCTCACCTTCTCACCTTTCTCACCTATCTCACCCTTTTCACCTTCTCACCTTCTTCACCTCTCACCTTAAATCTCACCTTCTCACCTTCTTCACTTCTCACCTTCTCACTTCTCAAACTTGCGCTTCTCACCTTTCCTCAACTTCTCACCTTCTCACCTTCTCACTTCTCACTTCTCACCTCTCACTTCTCAACCTTCTCACCTTTCACCTTCTCACCTTCTCACTTTCTCACCTTCTCACCTTCTCACCTTCTCACCTCTCAAACCTTTCTCACCTTCTCACTTCTCCCTTCTCACCTTCTCACTTCTTCACCTTCTCACCTTTCTCACCTTCTCACCTCTCACCTTCTTCACCTTCTCACCTTCCCACCTTCTTCACCTTCTTCACCTATCTCACCTTTCTCACTTCTCACCTTCTCACCTTTCACCTCTCTTCACTTCTCACTTCTACCTTCTCATCCTTCTCACCTTCTCACCTTCTCACCTTCTCCCTTCTCACCTTTTCACCTCTCACTTCTCACCTTCTCCACATTCTCACAACTTTCTCACCTTCTCACCTTCTCACCTTTCTGCACCTTACTCACCTTCTCACTTCTCACCTTCTCACCCCTTCTCACCTTCTCTACCTTCTCACTTCTCACACCTTTCTCACCTCTCTCACCTTCTCACTCTTCGTCACCTTCTCAACCTTCTCACCTTTCTCACCTTCTACACTATCTCACCTTCTCACCTTCTCACCTTTTCTCACCTTCTCACCTTCTCACCTTCTCACCTTCACCTTCTCAACTTCTCACCTTCGTCACCTTTACTCACCTTTCCCTCACCTTCTCACCTTCTCACCTTCTCACCTTCTCAGCTTACTCACCTTCTTCACCTTCTTCACCTTCTACCTTCTCACCTTCTCACAACTTCTCACCTTCTCACTTCTCAACCTTCTCACCTTCTCACCTTCTTCACCTTTCACTTGCTAGCTTCTCACCTTCTCACTTCTCACTTTTCTCACCTTCTCACCTTCTCAGCGCTTCTCACCTTTCTCACCTTCTCACCTTCTCACCTTCTCCCTTCATCACCTTCTACTTCTTTCACCTTCTCACCCTTCCACCTTCTCACCTTTCGAACCTTCTCACCTTCTCACCTTTCTCACCTTCTCACCTTTTCTCACCTTCTCACCTTCTCACCTTCTCACCTTCTCACCTTTCTCACCATTCCACCTTCGTCACTTCGTCACCTTCTCACCTTCTCCACCTTCTCACCTTCTCACCTTCTCACGTCTCACTTCTCACTTCTCACCCTTCTCACCTTCTCAACCTTCTCACACTTCTCACAATTCTCACCTTCTCACCTTTCTCACCTTTCACTTCTCACCTTCTCACCTTCTCACCTTCTCACCTTCTCACGCTTCTCACCTTCTACCTTTTCTCACCTTCTCACCTTCTCAGCCTCTCACCTTCATCACCTTCTCACCTTCTCACCTCTCACCTTCTCAGCTTCTCACTTCTCAACCTTCTACACCTTCTCACCTTCTCACCTTTCTCACCTTATCACATTCTCACCTTCTCACCTTCTCACCTTCGCACCTTCTCACTTCTTCACGCTTCTCACCTTCTCACCTTCTCACCTTCACCTTCTCACCTTCTCACCTCAACCTCTCACCTTCTCACCTTCTCACCTTTCTCACCTTCTCACCTTCACCTTCTCACTTCTCACCTTTTCACCTTCTCACCTTTTCTCACCTTCTCACCTGATTCACTTTCCCTTCTCACCTTCTCACCTTCTCAACCTTCTCACCCTTTCACCTTTCACCTTCTTCACCTTCTCACCTCTCACCTGTCTCACCCTTCTCACCTTTTCACCTTCTCACCTTCTCACCTTCTCACCTTCTCACCTTCTCACTTCTCACCTTCTCACCTTCTCACCTTCTCACCTTCTCACCTTCTCACCTTCTCACCTTCTAAACCTTCTCACTTCCTCACCATTCTCACTTTCTCACCTCTACCGTCTCACTTCTCACCTTCTCACCTTCTCACCTGTCTGCACTTCTCACCTTCTCACCTTTCACCTTCTCACTCTCACCTTCTCGACCTTCTCACTCTCACCTTTCTTCGACCGTTCTCTACATCTCACTTCTCACCTTCTCACCGTTTCACTTCTCACCATTCTCACCTTCTACAGCCTCATTCTCATCGCTTCTCACTTTCTTCTACCCTTTCACCTTCTTTCACCTTCTACCTTCTCCCTTCTCACTTTCAACCCTCTCGTCACCTTCTCCACTTCTCACCTTCTCAACAAATCGGCCAGATTGTCGCCGGCGCACAATTTTGCGGAAGAGCTTGCACGATCCCAATTTTTGGCTTCGACTGGCTGACAAGTGTCGCTCATGTGAAAAAAGAAACCTAGCAGGCACAGATTTTAACCACCTCACAAAATTGGTCCTGCCACCTCACTAAAATGACCTGTTGAGTCTGTTTTGTAATACCAAATCCTGTTTTGATAGTGCTCGATGTGTTTGTATGTATGTGTCGGTCTGTATGTGTTATGTTTTGTCTCCTGTGTGTTGATTGTTGTGTCAGGTGTCCCGTCATGGTACATGTCTTTGTATTTGCTGCTGTATTGTTTTTAAATATATATGTGGTTTGTTCTTTGCATGTTTGTGGTATTTACTATGCCGGTTTTGAGTTCGTTTGTGCCATTGGGTTTGGGTTATGCGTTAATTGTGTAATATAGGAGTTGTGTATCATATTGTATTGTGTGTGTGTGTGTGTTCTCTTCTTGTGGTGTGGGTTTTTACCTCTGTATTGCTCTCTGTGTGTGTGTTTCTCTGTTTCTCTTCTGTGTGTGTATGTATGCGTCTATGTACATGTATGTGCCTGTGTTTCTGAGTGTACTGTTGTATGATCTGGTTGTCTTTGCACATGTCTATGTGTTTATGCCGTGGTCTGGTATCTACGTGATAGTGTATGTTTGTGCTTGCATTGTTTGTGGTGACAATGCTGTGTGTGTCTGGGTTTTGTGCATGTGTGTGTAAATTGTAGTTGGTGTTGGTGTCGGAAAGAGGAAGATTACAGTGTATGGTGTGTACTTGGTGCCTGTAAGTGTCTTGTGGTAGTTGTGTGGGGTTGTGAGTTGTCAGGCAGACACACGAGACACACAAACACAAAACATTTACACATCAAAACAGACACATACAAGACACAGACAATAATAACGCACATTTAAAACATTGAACACAAAAATAGACACACAGACGCAAAAAAACACACACATACAACACAATACACACACATACACACATGCAGACCCCAGAGACAACAGACACATACATACACACAGACAGACACACAGACACTAACAGAACAAGCAGAAATATACAGACACACACAAACCACAAATACAGACACACAGGACGATACAGGACAAACACACAACATGACACCTATAAAAGACAACAGACACGTTACAGACTAGAAAACACATCCAATGAATATTGAAAATAAGTACAGATACAGAAGCAAAATCAGACACAACAGACAATTACTATAT
This sequence comes from Eucidaris tribuloides, assembly GCA_001188425.1. Taxonomy (NCBI): domain Eukaryota; kingdom Metazoa; phylum Echinodermata; class Echinoidea; order Cidaroida; family Cidaridae; genus Eucidaris; species Eucidaris tribuloides. The sequence goes on along the minus strand of JZLH01S0055000.1, from coordinate 29,912 downwards.
CAGACACAAAGACAACACATGCACGAATACACCAAAAAACTCACATTTATAGACAAAACCACATACAACACACTAAACAACGAACACACAGACACACAGGACAGACAAACAACCCAACAGACTAGACACATACCGACGACACAGAAAATTTAGCACACAGAAAATAGAGATGCATATAAACAGACACACTACAGACACACGAAAAATCGAACACAGACAAAACATAGAACACAAACAGTCCATACAGACACAAATACTGACTCACAGACACATTAAGCACACATTACAGACACAACAGACAACACGGACTACACACAGACACACACACATACAGACACACACATACAAACACACTTACCACACAAACACACACAAACACACAAAAACAAACACACAAAAAACAAAACACACAAACAGTACAGACACTTGCAGACACGTACAAGACAGATACAGATGCACAAACAGAACAGACACACAAACAGACAAATGCAAACACAGACATACACATACAGAGACTCACAGACAGAAACACACAATCAGACAGCAACAGATACAAAAATGTGCACAAACTGCTCGCCGGCGACAATTTGTGCGCGCAACACAAACCTGCCAACTGGTCGCGTGCCCCTTCAAATTGTCGGTGAACGGGCCTGGCGGGAACCACCAGGCCTCTGCCGTGGTGGAGCTGTAGTTTTGAAGGGTTGTATTAAGTAAAAAAAAAAATGAAAGTGATTTATTATCTGAGCTCTAGCGACCGGTATTAGAATTAGTATTTTGTATAGTGTTTTGCGCTTTAAAATTGTTATACTATTATGATTATGAAGGTACAGAGTATTAAAATAACAAACGCTATGATTTTTGGATTAAATGATAGCCAAAAGGCAAAGTTCAGATAGTTCATTAAATATGTGTAATTTCGTCTGATATATGTTGTATATTGTGTATATATTGTACCGAGAGGGATTGCTACGCTTTGCATTGCGCCTTGTTTTTAAAACCATTTAGTATTATTAGTATTACTATTTCATTTCTATTTTAGTATTTTTTACTATTAAGTATTGAATATTCTATTATGAAATTATTACACTCTATGTATTCATCATTAAGTTAGTAATATGAAATATAGTAGTAGTATAGCATAGTTATGTGGTGTATTATCAGTTAGAAGTAGTGTACTTTGAATTACTATTTCTTATTACTATAAGTATTAATCTTTTGTTGTAGTATTTGTTATTACTCATGTTAATGACTGTTACTAATATTACTTACTTATTGAGAGTTTACAATAATAAATTACACTGGGACATCAATTCCTTTTTTTCAACAAGCCATCACAAAAGGAATCTTGACTTATATCTCATGGATTACAAATGTTTGTTAAATTCACATTTGCTTGATGGGGACTATGATGTCTCTATTATGTTCCAAAAAAAGTAGTTAAGATAAAAGGTTTGCGAGTTATATCTGAATTAGGTGAATTCAGTGTTCATTCATGATTAGTACCCTGATCATGGGACCATATATCATATTTGACAATAGTGGCGGTGTTTCTGCGCATAGCTGCCTACTTGGAAATTACAACGGAATTTCTCGTCCTCTCAATATACCCTTATACTCCTGGGTAAAGTGAGAGTGCCAACATTTTGGAGTTCAATTTAATAAATTGATCAACTCTTGAAGTCTGAGCTACATTATAGTAGTGTCTTCAAATGCGACAATAAACACCCTAGAATACAAAAGTTCGGAAAGTTACACTGCAATGGCAAGTTTAGAACAATAAACAATTCAGACTCGGGGCGATTTTAATAGCCTAGGGTACAACACAGTAAGTCTATGGGAGGAAATGGGCAATGTGAATCTGGTCAACTTACGATTTTCACTTTTAAAGCACTAATAATCACTTTGAAATACAATTTTTTCAGGGCTTCATTTTAGACGCCTCAAAGGACACTGATAGCATGGAGGCATCATGTGGCTCAGATTTTTTTAACTGTGGTAAATGGTTAGCCAAATACCTTTAAGAGTTTAAGTAACCAAAGTGCTTGCCTCAAGGAAACAAACACCGCGTTTCAGGATTGCTAATTGAGGGTCTCTAGCAGGGCTGCCACTCAAAATTTTGCATTTTCCCCTACGCCGCATGCGTATTTTCCCTACGGACACCACTTCTTGTTCGCCTAGCCTAGTATTTGAACATAATTTTATTTTTTGAATAACCATATTTTCCACATATCGAACCTATGTTTGCTCCTACAAAATCGATTTGTGACCCTACGAAAGGTATGTTTTTCCCTAAAAAATATCCTTAAAAATGCAACATATTGATCACAATTTCTTCGGGCCGGAGAGGCGACAAAATGGGGAATATAATCGGATTTCCTTGGAAAATAGGAATATATTCTTGAAAATTTGTCAAAACCCCTACATCCCTACAAATATCAAATCCCCCTGACGTTCCTACGGAAGGTCATTTTCCGTATGATATCCCCTACCCCCTACGCACGCTCCAAAGATTCCCTACGCGTAGGATTTCCCTACGAGTGGCAAGCCTTCGGGTCTCTACGCCACTAAATCCAATGTTCTTATCCAATCAGCACGATTGGCTCCACAACGAAGAAAAGAAAAACACAATTAGTGCGACAGGGCGGCGGAACGGGGGGGGGGAAGGGGGCACTTGCCCCCAAAATTGGGATAGCAAAAAAATGCCTCTTTGTTCAAAACGAAATTTGCCCTTCATTTGCTTGAAACGACGCATACCCTTTGTTTCAAATGAAATGTTCCCTTGTGAAAATAACGCCTTTTTTTAGTCTATCATTTTTTGTTCGATATTTGTTGCTCTTTATAGTCAATTTTCTTTGCCCCTTAACGCCGGACTTATATGGCTAGCAATCGACATAATTAGACGGCCTATCAATTAGACATAATTAGTAAATTATATTCAACCAGCATTTTTGTGCTAAAAAGGCAATTTGCAGTCTCCTCTTAATGCCCTATGAGGTAGCTAAATTATGCCATGCTAGAACTGTTGCCCTATCCCCCACCCCATTTAAATTGAAGGCAAATATGCTTTTTTCTAAGTTGAATCCTGCCTTATCTTGGTTTGTGAACCATATGAGGCAGTTGAACCTTTATATACGCCACATCTCGTCACTGGAGGTGATTTTCTTTTATTTTGTTTATTGTTATTCTATATTTCAGCCTCTGACTGTCTGATGGGGCACATAATAGAGAAAGAAAAGCTTTGTCAAAAGAGACATTAGTACCTTAAAGGGCATTTGCCCGCTCATTTATTAGAAGCCGTCTGCGGGTTGCTAAAAATAAGCGCCTTCTCTCAAATTTTTGCTCTAGATTACATAGCCCTATTTAGCTTCAAGCGATAAAGGTTTTCGTGACGGCTAACTTTCCTCGTATCGCCTTTTAATCTTCTCTTCAACAATAAATTAAATCACTCGTAAAGAGAAGAATGCCCCTTTTTTCTTTCCAGCAGATTTCAAGTATTCGCATAATGTTGCATCTATACTTTAATTTATACGAAACTAGTATATTAATCTCTGCCTCACTACGTTATTTGTCTATTGATTCTTATGGATCTTGGTGACTGTTCTTCATCTTTTAACACACTGACAAAAATTTCTGAGTTTATCATTAGCGCCAAGAACAGACCACAAAGCGAGTTTTACAACTTAAAATTTCCAATTAATTTTCCATAACGCTCTGCTCGCGAAAATATAACTCCTTTATTCATGTTTTTAATAACATGCATCAGAAATCACCTTTTCAAAAAGGTTGCTCAGTTACTATTACGTCAAGAAAACAGTTCTCAAGCAGATAAGTTTCTTGATCTAGACAAATGTTCTTTATTTCTTTTTAAATACTACAAAAAATCAGTGTTGTTATTAGCGCCAGAATAGACCACAAAGCGAGTTTGACATCTGAAAATTTCCAATTTTTCCAAAACCGCTCGCTCGCGAGGTAGATAATGTATATTTCACGTTTAAATGATCAGAAATCCCCTTCAAAAAGGTTTTGCTCAAGTTACATTACCGTCAAGAAATAGCTACTTCAAGCAGAAAAGTTTGATCTAGACAGATGTTCTTTATCTTTTTTAAAACACTACAAACAAAAATCAGTGCTGTAATTAGCGCCAGAATATACCACATTGCGAGTTTTACAACTTCTAAACTTTTACAATTTCTAAATTTTTTCAATTATGTGTAGACCTATAGATTTCATGTTTCAAATCGGAAACCTTTTAAAAAAAGTTGGGTTCGAGTTAGATTGCTGCTGAAAACAGCATCTTCAAGCAAACACCTAAACTGATGGTGAAAATATCTGCTTGCGCCCAATGCCCCTTTTGACGTATAAGTGCCCTTTTTTGGCTTTGTCCCCCAAACGAAAATACGTTCCGCCGCCCCTGATTGTGCATTAATCATTGCAAATGCATATTATGAGTTTGTCTTTTTTTATCAAACAGATTTAAAAGGACCCCACAATATGTGTATTGATTGTCAAAATCCAATGATAATTGTTTAGCTGATAAACTTGTGGTTAACTTGGGGATAGAACGGAAACTGTTGATCATTGGATGTTTAACATTTTGATTTTTTCTTGGTAATTCTATTACGCTAAATTATATTTTATTTTGACCGTGATCTAATTAAATGTAACTGTAACTGTATTAGGCTGTAACTCTGTGATTAAAATGTATCAAGAATATTTGGCCCAGTACTTTTCGGTCAACGTTCATGGTATTTGTGCGTATTAGAATTTTATATGCAATAAGCACGATTACTATTACCAAGGGAGTTCGACCACCCCACCCCAACCTCCTCCCCCATTAATCCAGCTTTCGCAATAGACTTCATGTTTAAGTCGGTTTGCTCCGTATTTTCATGTTTTCATGCATGAGATTTGGACACGATGTCCGATGAGGGTGTAACAGTCGAATGCACGTCGGTTATGTTGAATGTAGGTCATAGAATGAGAAAGATTTTGCTCCTTGTATAGACCTCAAATTTATGTGAGGAGAACTTAATGGCAATTTACTGCACTGCATTATAGCTACATGTCTAACTCTAACCCTGTACCATGCAGAAACATGGTTAACACAAACCCCCCTAAATGAATTCAAATTCAGATGTCTGCGCAACATTCTAAAAATCTGGTGGTCAAACAAAATAAGTAACGAAGAGCTATGAAAAAGGACTGCGTAAAAGCAGGGGCTTAACGCGGATCTTAAGAAAAGAAAATGAAAATCGATTGGACATACGTAAAACATAACAAATATAAGAAGACAAGAATACAACTGCGAATGGGAATACAAAGGGGAGGACCCAGAAACACCTGGAGAAGAAGTAATGAAGCTGAAATAAAACAAACTAATCTATCATGGGCCCAAACGAAAAAGTGGTACCGAAACAAGGAGAGCTACAGTCGGCGCCATGATCTTCCAAAGAAAATAAAGAAGAATAAGTAAGTAAGTCCTGAGAAAAACGCTCGGGTCTTTCAAGTTCAGACATAATTTCTGTCTTGATACTTGATGATGAGATCTCCCTGTAAGCTCCTTCTGCTGCTATCCTGGAGAGGCTCGTGCAATGTCAGTGGTGGTGTACAAGGTGGTGTTTCACTTATTTACATGTACATCTAATGTGCTAGGGTGTAAGTTCATTCTGTGCTATAGAAGTTCTATTCTCTGCTATGGTCCGCAGAGTAGGAGGCGACACCATTTGAATGATGTTGGGTATGTCCACCTTTAAGCCACAGGGTGTCAAGCTGCAGTTCCTACCATTACGGTGAAATTTTGCCAATTCAATCATGAGTAGATTGCAAATGAAGAGTATGGAATTAGAACTACTTAAGTCACATTTTGACGAAATTGAGTTAGTGATTGTTTTGAAGTCGTTACATGCTGGGAATTTTTTGACAAAATTTTGGTCAAATTGACCCTTCCCTAGTAGGGGTCAGGGGAGGGGTCAACCGGGGGCAAATTTTTAACTTGGTCCAATTTCTTCAAAATGCATCTCAGATTACTCGACTAGTTAAAGGATTAAAAAAGTATGTAATTTGCCAGTTATTTTGTGTTTGTTGATGAGATATGGGGTCACTTCCAGTCAAAGGTCAAATAGATCAAATTTTAAACAATGTCCAAATTTGACAAATTGCATATC
>JZLH01S0055000.1:0-10056 GCA_001188425.1 Eucidaris tribuloides | reverse complement strand
TTAATGTTTTTAAGCCGAAGGGAAGGAAAACAAGCATGAAGAAGGAAGGTGTGATAGTTAAACGCAAAAAGAGGAGAATGGAATGATGAAAAGATAGAGAAGATGAAAATACAGAGATGGAGTGATGAAGAAGTGAAATTTTGAAGAAGAAAGGCGAGGGATAGGAGTTGAGGGATGGATTGGACAAAAAAGGGCAGAAGAGAGAGCAGAACAATAAGATAAACTAGTATGAAAAGAAGGGAGGAAAGGACGTGTAACGTTATTTCAAGGAGACGCATATGTGACATAACTATGAATCAATTATTCGATGGCGAAATTGATTATCTGCAAAATCACTTTCCGACAAACGGGATGTAATTTAAACTTTCTTAGTCGTAGCGGTCAAGACTCTTTGTTCTCTCGTATATTTATCATGCCTCAGTGGACGCATTACATCATACTATCATATTTAGAATATCTCCCAGGCCATTATCTCAGTGTTGATTCATTTGAAAAATAGGTCCGGCTGTTTTTGTTATCTTCGCGCCATTTCTTTCCCCTCCCACGAATATTTTTTTTTTGTACTCAGTACTAGGGGCCTTTCGGTCAGGTTGGGAGCCCTCCCTCACCCCCTAATCTTGCCTATTCACGATTTTGTTTAATGTAAATGATACATAGATAAGAATATAAAAAATGTATTTGATTTCGCTTTTTCACCTATAAGAGGTAGGAAGTGATCTGGAGTAACTTTCATTGAATGAAATTGTTTTTTGTTCCCAAACTTCTTTACTTTAGTTATAAGCAATTGTACGAATTTAACTTTTGATATTTCTCGATTATTTAACATATTACTTCAAATCATTTCATAAGACTCAGTTGATCGATCTTATATATTTCAGTGTGATGACATGGATATAGAATTTTTAGTAAGCAATACTTTTCAGTACTAGTAAATTTGTTGTGTTTAACTTCATTCGTAAGGAGATGACATCGCTTGAAACACTTATAGTATGAAAAAGAATACGGCAACACGATTGAGTCAAAGCATTAGTATCATATCATTCGAGATTCATAATCGATTTCTATGAATTGGATATTCTACGTGATACATTTCACGTCTCCTGTTTTTATGTCTCGTTATCTTCGGAAATTTTATTATATATGTACTCTCTACAGATCCGCCTCACTAAAGTAGCTCAAAATATGAATTGATCTCATTACATGTATTTGTTTATCTAACAAAATTTATCGTGTGTATTGATTTTTACCCAGTGGAAACATAGTCAGACAGATTACCACTACAAGAGTCTACATCTAAGATGAATATGTCAATCCGTGATATATGTAGACATGTTCAAGTAGCCAAATCACTCAACTCCACCCTTTCTCTTCTCGCTGTTACAGGCAAAATCTTCACCACATAGTATATCTTACAACAGTAATGTTTATTTTTTTCACGTTTCTTTTTTCAAACATTTTTACTTGATCTAATTCTAGGGAGTTTTACATGCGCATAGAGTCATTAACCTGTCATGTTTCGCCTATACACCGGACATTAACCATTTTAAGACGATATTAAATACATACACCATGATTTTAAGTGTGTATGTGTGTGGGTTTTTTAGGTGAGTGGGGCGGTCAGCGGTTGGTGGGAAGGTCCAGCATCTTATTCTGTCATACTGTTGGGCCACTATACAGGTGGCCCAGAAGAATGCTACGAGTAATAATCGCAATTTCTGCTACCATTATTGTCAAAATGTCATTATTTTCACTTTTGTTGTTAGAACTTCTTTTTCAATAAATGATACAAGATCATGATTTGGGAGTCTAGGCGTTTTTGATTTAGGGCTTTTTCGGAGCATGCAGATTTCCCAAATTCGCAAATTTTCTACTACAGCGCGGTCGATCGAACGCCTAGATATTGTGCTTGAGCTTCCATACCAGCCCGCATACAGGACAAACGCGATGACAGGAGAGTAGCTAGCTCTCTTCTGTTATGAAAGCTGGAATGCCTCGCTTTCATAAAGAGACGATGCTGAGTTACACCTCCATTGTCATCGCGGTTGTCTGGTATGTCGATGCTGGTATGCAAGGCTCAGACCACCATATCTAGGACGTTCCGATGACCGCCAGCTGTAGAAAAATTGGCGAAATTTGGGAATTCTTGCCTCCGGAAAATGGCCTACAATCAAAACGCGCTTACTTCAAATCAATGTCTTCGGTCTTCTCTATTTTGAAAAGAATGTTCTAAACCAACGAAAATAAAATGTATGACATATTTGCAAATAATGGTGAAGAAATTATCGATTATACTCGTAGGCATTCTTTGGGCAACCCTGCTATAGAGCGTACCTATGGGGGCAGGGGCCAGACGTGACCCCCCCCCCCCCGCCGCCACGAGAAAGAAGTGACCTTTTTGTTTGTTTTTTGCTTGTCAGCTGATCTGGGAGGGGGACCACGCACCAAAAGGACCCCCCTTCGGAAAAAGTGACCCAAGAAATTTGACCCCCCCCCAAAAAAAAATAAAAATAAAAAATAAAAGAAATTGCGCGTTACTACCCCCCCCCCCCATCAAAAATGCCTTCCCTGAAGACGTAAGCCAGGTACGTTACTGGTTGGGACCTATTTACCCAGGGAAAAACAACTTTTATTTGATCAATCATACCTTTGTTATGAATTAAAACATGACATCACGATATATATAATTATTTACAACGATCACCCACTGTAAAGATGCATTTGTACTGCAAGCTAAAAATATATTGATCGTGTCACAGTGGAGTTCAATAACTCATCGCGTAAGGTGGCCTGATCCCGATTAGAACGTTCGTGCTCCGGGGCCGTCATTGCTTATTTATATCGAACACCTACACACTGATCACTATTTTATTTATCAATTGGAGGTTACGTTCAACTAGCTTTACAATCCAGATAGGAATTTTAACAATAACAAACCTAGAACTGGCTACGAATAGTACACGTACTTGGTGTCTTTGTCTTTATAATAATTTTCATCGATTTTTGGCAAGTTATTTTAGACAACTGTACAAAAATTCACGAGACGATATTAGATTTAAATTCATTATGGATGAATCGTGTATTACTTTGGTTCTGAAGTATACTGGCAAACGTGATCGTTTGCTGTTTCTCTTTTTGTCCACTGCCCTACTTGATCAAATTAGAACTACTCTTATGAATGTCCTGTTGACTAACAAGTCACGTGTCGATATGAAGATCCCCTCTTCAAAATAAAACCACTTACTCGCATAATTACATTGATCGGGTTTGAAATACAGATTGTAATGATTAAACAGAAAATGAAGTCATTCGCGACTTGAAATATCGACCAAGATACGGGTATCATACCGATTTAGCGATAACACTCCAAAGAAATACGTCATGTTTTCAATGTTGTCATAATTTACAAAAATCACACGCTTTCAGTCAATGATCCGTGAGCCCCATTCAGAAGAAGTCACCATTCCTGTTATCCAACGTATCTTTTTTATTTTGAACAATATCTATTTTTGTGGTTAATGTGCTGGGACACTGCCTACGCGAAACACAACATGCCTCTGAGCTCGAAATTCTAATTGGATTCTACCCGTCTGCGCTAACAACTTTCGCATTTTCGCGCCAATTGAACTCGATGAGCGTAATCACCTTGACGTGGTAGACGAAGCATAAAGTCCGACAGCTTATTGAATACGTTCTGTTAGATACACCGTGAACATAATTGACGAGCAACAAAAACATCATGCACCAGCTAGATCGTTTAAAGAGAAGAATCAGTTCTTAATAAGAAAAGTCAGTTACGCATGTATAAAAAGTTGTTTGCACCTTCGAATCGGTGGTACTCTCGGCACTCTATTGTGAAACAGATTCACGCTTGTTAGATATCAAACTTGATATCAAATCTAATTCATTTTTCAGCGGGTTATCTCGAATATTATTTTAAACTATTAAATCAGAGCCCTACTAGATTTAACAGAGGTAGAGGGGGAGGAGTGTCGTTTCCTTTATTAATCTAATCAAATGTAATTAACGAGCGAAACACATTTCGCCACGAGTTGCAGTCGGCCCTCAACATGTTTACATGTTCAATATATTTTAGGACACATCAGGCATACAGTTGGGTTAAAGCTCCTTGTGGGGGTACTTCTAATTATTGCTATTCTGACGCGGATATCATCCGTGATAGTGGGGGGGGGGGAGGGGCGTCTTCTGTTCTGTTCTGAGGTGGATAAAATGTTTTTATCATGAACTGCCAATCATACCCTGAACACGTAATTTTACTGGTGATTCGATTAAACACAACATTTTAGTAGTATATTTATAAGGATCAACATTTGGCAGGTATGTCCCCTTGCTTCTGGTTCCCCCGAGTTTACCAGCCAATAACCTTACCTCATGATGTGGCCGAGGATCTGGAATTCAACTGGTGATCTTGAGGTATCTCTTTTAATTGAGAAACCTTTAAAAGTAACCATTTCAAGTACTGGACATAGACTTGACTATAAAATCATTAATTGTATATCATTCAAAGTCAGTAATTTTACTACGGATTAATTTTATTTGATTAACCAACCGATGATTAATATAAATTCCCCAAAGTATATGTAAGTACCATGTAAGCATTTCGAGATCCAAATACCACCCATCAGACATACACTGCCTAGAAAAACACTAGAAGTATACACTGCCATGTGAAAGATTAATTTCATATGGGGGGGGAGGGTAGTTAAATGTTTTCTGATGTTTTATTTGTTTAGTTGCTTATTTGACTAGTAAATAATTATCCACAGCGTTGCACGTAGAAACCTCGATTCTTCCCTTTTTCATTTTAAGATAAAGACTAATCAAAGCGGTACGGGTGCACGATGTAACCCAAGATAACTCACTATTACAAAATCGTCTAGGAGGTATCGACTGACAGTATGGAAATATAACCCTCAACTGAAAATCTTTCACAAGCAATGCGTAGTCATTGACAAACTGAGAAAAAACAGTGAACTGACGTGAAGAATGTATACATTTTTGTCCGCCGAATGAAATCCGACTCTAATTCGGAATTGATTGACTCACTACGAGTACCCTCCATGCTCACGATCACGTGTTGCTTTCCTTTCTTTAGACACATGTTCTTTGGGTTTATAGAATTTGCGACATCCCTCCTATTATCGAACGTTTCCTTTCCTGATCACGAACAAGGGGATATCGCATGCCGTGATGTCACTTCTAATATGTAACTGTACCTCTTTATATATGTCTAAGAAAAAAGTTACATTCGTTCGCCAACTTCGTAAAGGTATAGTACCTCTGCACACTATGATAGCAGTTTTTCACCAAACCAAACAGAGGAAGCACAACGCATATTGCTCATGATTGCTACTATCGAATTCCATCGCAGCTTTAGGTTTGAGGCTCCGGGTAGAAGCACCATCGCAAGATGGGTCGTCGTGTATGTTACTTTGTCATTTACTGGATAGCGAAGCATTACAATATTGACACACACGACCAATATTGACTCTAAATCTCAAGAAAGACTTCGACTATGAGTTGCCTCGGTCTCCGGTCACCCCTCCCACCCACGCCATTTCATGCCCGCATCGTCACGTAACGTGAATAGCCGTTGTAAATACTGGGCTCTCCTCCTCCAAAAGGAGGGAAGATCGACTGAATAAAAGATACACGATCCAGACCGTACTTAACATTTATATACGTGTTGTAAATTTGGTACATTGTATAAGATGTCGTAAATGATATTTTGGCGTGCCTATCGCGCCACTTTGACAACTAGTTTATGACTCGAGTGATATCAATTTTATGAAAACTTTCGACGGGTAGCCAAAAAATACATAATACATACGCGGAGAAACTTATTTCTTTTTCTATGCAAATCTGTTAATTCTTTTGGAATGTTGAAACTCACTTTCATGTGTACACAAAGAGCCCGTGTCTTTCTTATGGTCATTGCTATACATTTTTTGCATGCACTTCTGGTGGAACCGTCATAGTGAATATAGATGCTCGAGAAATCACATGGCCTGTGATATGGCATGGTCAACATGTAGGAATTCAAGTTAGATTTGAATGATAAGACACTGCGCACATAAAAATCGCAAAACAACTTCCTTAAAAAAAAACCCACAGAAAAACAACAAATTAAGTTTGTTTATCTTCAGTTCTTCACTGTTCTGTGTTTGTAGCTTAACAGCCTTTCATTTTAAACTTTTATATAGGCTAAAGGATACGGTTATACGAGCTGGTGTGTACAGTGTTGCAGGGATTTGTCAACTCATGTCACGATATTTCAACGAATCAAATTTTTATTCCAAGTAATTACATAATCCCTTACTAAATGTTAATATTTGGTGAAGCTGATTATGATGACGCTTATCGGAAGAATCTGTCCTCGAGTGGTGTGATTTTTCCTGGATTCCGAGTAATTGGTAACCCCGAAAGAAATCGTTCACGACTACAAACTTAATTGTGTTTATGTTTGAAGTGTGACTTCTTTTTCAGTCCCGACAGATTTTCAGGTGAGTTATCAAAACACTGGTCTGCTGATCTCTTCTGTGAATATGACGCCAGCACTGTTTGTCAAAGGAGCGGGGAAAGTACGCCTTGTTCTGATTGTTAATCTAACACCGGATTATAGTTAAGATCAACAAATATTATCGACGAAGTTTTTAGCCAGAATTGGGACACCTGTATCATCGAAGCTCCATGTAAGTACAGTGTTGTATTTAACGTTTCACGGACGAGTAAGACTTGGCATCATCTTTTGATTGAACACCCAAAACATTTACTGCCATATAAATCGGAAAGCAAATCGGTGTTCCATCTGTCTTGAAATCCTATTTATCGTCGTCATTCGGATAAGTAATTGGGGACAGAGGATAGAAAAAGACGCAGGACAGACAAACTCTAATCCATTATGTCCATTTTTGGCCAAATACAGAAGTAGGCGAATAGGCAGGCGAATAAGCGGTTTCTACTTGATTGAACTAGATTTGTACCAAGTCCAAACCTATAGAAGGTGATATAGTGTGCCAGTGGGATCCATGTTACAGTTCATAAAATCCGCACAGAATGTCTCATTTAGTTGCACAGCAGTTTTGACCGACATATTTTTACAGGAAAGATCTGTCCTGATATTTAAAATAAAATGTTATGGGTGCATGGGAATAATTCATAATATAATAATTAATAACAAATTATTTGTTGGTTTCAAATGTTGCGAGTTACCATGTGCATGGCACCATCGTAAACATACAATGCATACATGAATTGATGTGGCTGAAAATTCTGTATGTGTTTTTTGCGTGTGTGTGTGTGTGTGTGTGTGTGTGTGTGTGTGTGTGTTGTGTGTGGTGTTGTGTGTGGTGGATGGTGTGTGTGTGGTGTGTGTGTGTGGTGTGTTGTGTGTGTGTGTGTGTGTTGTGTGTGTGTGTGTGTGGTGTGTGTGTTGTGTGTGTGTGTGTGGTTGTGTAATCTCAGAGAAGTGCTGACACTTTTATTTAAAATCAAGCGAATTTAAAGACATAAGCATTTTCTTTAAAAAGGAGAACTTTGGTATTAAGGTTTTTCTTTTCAACCAAAGGTTTGAAAAGTAAAACCTTAATACCAAAGTTCCCCTTTTTTCTCAATCATTTCAACCTCAATTTTAAAAAGTATTCCATAATTATCGAAATTCTCGAGACAAAATTGTGAAGTAACTGCAACCCTGCACCTATTTTTTTCTGCCGAATGATGTCGCATTCATTTCACTCTATTCGATAAAAATCTAGATCGACACGGTTGACACCTCTATTCCCCGGGCATAATGAATATCAAACGCGAACAATGTAAACGCGGAGACGGGACAGCTTTAATTTGGTTGCAAAACGAGATCAACAATGTTTGCCAAGAGTGCACCCTAACTACACGGAACTATTGTGACAATGATCGAAGCTGTTTGTGAACATAACACTTGAGTGTGAGCAGTTCTCCTGAACGAAAGAAAACAAAAATACACTAGAAATTGACATTTCCCCCAACAAGATAATACGTTATCAATGACTGGGGCTTACGTGAATCAACTGCCGTATGTATTATACTGTAAGACGATTCCATGCGGAATAAGAAATGATAATAAACCCGAATTTAGCACAGATAGCATTAAGTTTTGGCCTGTTCACTTCAGACTACTACTCTCCCGAACTAATTTCTAGGAATTGATATGTTTGTGTTGATTGATTATTTGTGTCTTTTGTGTTGAGTGTGTCGCTACGGGAACCGGATGTGTCATGTATTAACTGTATGGGAATAATGGAATCTCAGAAGCAACGGGTTCATAAAACACAGGTTTTAAAGGTGACTATGTTCTATACGGGTTGTTTTTGCATATTCAAATAAATGATACCAGTTTGGTAGAGGAAATGTTCAGGAATATAAATAATTATTATCATTATTTTCATCATCGACACCATCATCATGATGGCCACGACCACCATCATCATCACCATCATCATCACCATCATCATCACCATCATCATCACCATCACCATCATTATCACCATCATCACCACCATCATCACCATTACCGTCATCATCATCGTCGCCATCACCATTGACAAAATGATAATAATCATCATCATCACCATCGTCACCATCATCACCATCATCACCATCACCATCATCATTATCAAAATAATTATCCTTATCATCACCATCACCATCATCATTTTCAAAATAATCATCATCATCATCACCATCATCTCCATTATCATAATCATCATTATCATCATAATCATTATCATCATCATCATCATCATTATCATCACCATCATCATTATCATCACCATCATCATCACCATCATCATCATCACCATTCTCACCATCATCATCAACATCATCATATCCATTATCACCATCATCATCATCATGACCATCATTCCCATCATCATCATCATCATCATCATCATCATTATCAAAATAATTATCATCATCACCATCATCATTATCAAAATAATAATGATGATCTTCATAAGCATTATTATCATCATTAAACAATACATTTTATTTGACAGGAGTAAGAAATATTCATCATCATCATCATCATCATTATCAAAATAATTATCATCATCACCATCATCATTATCAAAATAATAATGATGATCTTCATAAGCATTATTATCATCATTAAACAATACATTTTATTTGACAGGAGTAAGAAATATTGATGTGGTGTTTCGCTGCGATAAGTTCACATCAGGAGTAGATCGTCTGGTTACATTAACAGGACAACTAACTCTACTTCATTGTATGACTTGATGCCAGATTTCGTTTTGCGAACACTAAGAGACATTCTAATCTATTATGCATATTGCTAGACAATCCGACTCGAATATAAGTCTTCGAATCTTGTGAGATACACACGCAATCTACAGTATTCAAGGGCAGGGTTCTTGAATTACGTACGTAAAGGAAACGTTCAGATTTGTTTTTTTTTCTGTTTAAGAAAGGTGGTGGGTGGATATCTTGGCAGTAGAGAATGTGTCCTGCAGACCAACAGTTATTGACACGCGACGAGAATACAAGGACTTGCAACTTTTGCAATTCTTATGGGAGTCACGGAGTCACGAAATTGCTAATGAAATAGTCAACTTAAAGGTATCGTTTAACAATGATTTCTGTTTAAAAAAAATCTGAGCTACATGATCCTCCATACTGCTACTGACTGATAAGGACTAATAAATGAAACCTTGAAGTTTAAAACGACTATCAAATGCTTTAAATGGTGACAATCTTTGAGCAACCATTCCAGCTTTCTCTCGTAAACTGCAGTGTTCAGGAACTATATTTATCTGGAGATAATTTGGTAGTGACAGCATAACTTTGTAAAAGTATGTATTACACGGTGTTTATTTGTCCATTCAAGCACTACCACGTAGGTCAAATATCAAACTTTGCTTTTTTTTAATGGGGCCTCGTTAATGTTAACTAGTGTTTTTAATTAAATAGATCTCATCTATCGGGAATGTCTGTATTAAACAACACGTTATTTAACGAGTGGAACTTGCCCACTATTTG
>JZLH01S0054955.1:15666-28330 GCA_001188425.1 Eucidaris tribuloides | reverse complement strand
ACGTTTCCAGAAGACGAGGATAGTCTCCAGTTACCAGCCGGTACCGACATCGGCCTGAGTGTCCGACAGATGTTTCATTACGAGCGTCAAATTGAAGAACTGCACCAGCAAAGCCACGCCCTGTCTGCGCAGCTCACGCAGACCGCGGAGAGAGAGCAGGTATTAGAGTCTACGATCAAGAAACTGCAAGATGAATATTCAGAACTGCAGGAGGACCTCGAGGAAACTAAGGTGACGTGTGCAAAGTTCGATTGGTCGATAATCATCTAAAAGTCAATCTTTGTGTCGAAACTGAAAGGCATTATGAGCTGTATTTGCTTCTATATTGTCATTGAACAAAAGTTGGGCGGTTTCCCAAAACAAAGCGACCGAAGACCGGTAACTGAATAATTGACAAAAATCGTCTTTTGTATTGGAATATACTCGTGAAGTGGTTGTCCAATGATTGAAATTGATCACCAACACCCAAACAGCCACTTCGACCCACGCACAGAGAGACAGCCACACACACGCATCCTCATCGACACACAACACATGAACACACACAAACACACACAACTAAGAAGGGTTCTGGGTACCCTGGTAGATATTACAAAATATGCTTTGTCTCAAAATGCCTTAATGAAAAAGTACATAGAAAAGTGTAGCTGAAAAAGAATATCATGTATCATAAAGTTAATTTAATTCAATCAAACAGTAGGGGCCTAAATGTATCTCGACAGACAACGTGTCAAAACACAACGATATTACAAAAAGATGCTGTGAAAACTGTTTTTACAACATTGCCGTAACTTCCATCGGTGTAGATTTTCTTTAACTTTAAACCAGAAAAAAACACACGAAAGATTGCAGAAAAATATAAGATGGACATAAATGGTGTATTTCACTTCTCATATTCTCTTCATCTTCACAGTCTGAACTCAATGAAGTCATGCGAAAACTATTGCGGTACGAAGGTAATCAAGGTTCTCTGCCACGCGACGACGTCAGCGACCACGGTAGTAGTTCGTCCAGGACATCATTATCTTCGTACGATAGCCACGACCACGGCAGCTACCACGAGCCACGGAGACACCCGTACTACCGGCACGCACGCGGTGACAGGCCCGATAGAGCGGATCGGAGCAGACCGGACCGAGAGGGGCGTGAGGGGAGAAGGCACCGGGATTTGAGAGGACGCGGGGGTAGACAAACAACGAACTATTAATGAAATCATGGGAAAAAATGCTTTCTCTCTATTTAAATGAATGATAATACATTTGTAAATGTTTCAGTGGACTCTGCTGGAAGCCAGCATACTCGCAGAGTGCATATCATGGCGTTAGTCGCATCTTGTTTTTATCAGAGCGATGTCGATGAGTAATACAAAAATTGAGTGATAAGAATAAATCGCATACGTGGTTCGTGAACGATGCAATTATCAGGACCAATCTCAACCAAACACGAAGAGTAGAAGAAATGTTCTCTCCATGTTCGCCAATCTCGGCAATAAAGGGTGGGGCAATTGTGCAACAACATGGTGGGAATAACACTTGATCGTATGATATCGACATAAGGCAAATAACACATACAAGCAAACAAACATTAAGAACGAACGAACAAATTAACAAAACAAATTTAAAGTTTCGTAATAATTTTACTTAATTCAACACAACTTTATTTCATTCCTGTGTACTATTTTACATTTTGCTACGGTCGACAATTCTCACATTATTTTATAATTAAAGTATACAGTGTTAGTAATTACTTTTCTCGATAGTTTTGCATTCAAAGGCACCAATATCGTTAATGTCTTGTGCATGGGCTATTTTCCTATTTGATTTGCCACACGAAAGCTGTCTGTATCCTTTAAGAGGCTAAAGAGAACGATTTCATCTTGTAATAATCTAGTGTCTACACTCTGAAAAGAAACTATAATCAATTTAAATAGGAATCGTTTCAAATCGCGACTTTGGAGATTTCATTTTCAAAATCTGATGAAATGTTCAATAGATTCTATTCAAATATGATCACAATCTACAAAATATGAAAAGAATCTATTCAAGATTTGATCAGATTTTAAATGAAAATTTCACAGGTTCCTATTTAAAACGATTCCTATTCAAATACACTCTAAATTACATAGATTTTATATAAATCCTGAACGGCTGTTAGGAACCAATCGATTTGTACATTTCAATTTAAATCTTACAGATATAAATTTCAAGCATTTGTGACTTAAATATAAGTCTTTAAGACTTAAATCTAAATCCCAAAATCTACTGATTCCTAACTACAATTAGGGATATCAGTCAGGATTTATTTTAAATCCTTGCAATTTAGAGTGTAAATTAGTTTGTTTTTAGGGTGTGGTAATTAGGAGGGTTTGGGTTTGAATGGCCACTAAAGTCAGCCTATGATATATTTTTTTTTTCACAGTGATTCAAAATACACCTAGTTTAGTATTTATCTCACGAAGTGAAAGGGGAATGAAAATACCATCCTTAATCTCTTTCTTGCTATACATAATGTGATATGCAAAGAGTCAAAGAATAATTAATTGAATATACAGTGTAGTATTGTAATTTAAAAAAAAGATATTCGCTAATCGATATGATCATTTCTCAATCACTTGGACGTCAACAGTTGTTTGTGTGTGTGTTTGCTTGTGTGTGTGTTGTGTATATGTGTGGTGTGTGTGTGTGTGTGTATGTGTGTGTGTGCGTGCGTGCGTGCGCGCGCGCGTGTGTGTGTGTGTGTCTGTGTGTGTGTGTGTGTGTGCGCGTGTGTGTGTGTGTGTGTGTGTGTGTGTGTGTGTGTGTGTGTGTGTGTGTGTGTGTGTGTGTGTGTGTGTGTGTGTGTGTGTGTGTGTGTGTGTGTGTGTGTGTGTGTGTGTGTGTGTGTGTGTGTGTGTGTGTGTGTGTGTGTGTGTGTGTGTGTGTGTGTGTGTGTGTGTGTGTGTGTGTGTGTGTGTTTGGTGGTCGGGAGGTGGGGGTACATTTCTCATGTCACTATAGCAAAATATGTACACACAAATACCGGCACTTGCATGGATTAATGTCCGGGACAAAACTTTTTATAACGCAGCTGTCTGTATAGGGGGAAACTTGAATGGTCGCTTTTTGATTTTCACTATTCAAAAGCACTTGACTGCTTAATGATCGTTTGGAGCTGCACTTTTTTCAGGGTTTCATTTTCAGATTTTATCAGAGACACTATGGGGGATCATTTAGCTCGGATTTTATTAAAACTTGAAAACATTTTTAAAACTTAAGACAAAAATCATTCCTTTAAAGCTGCAGGTTCCGAAAGTTTGATTTAAAGTACACTATAGTGTGACGTGAAGCTCTCTCCCATGAACGAGCAGCCACAATCCATTTCAAATGGCATCAAACATACTTTCAGGCCTAAATATTTTTTAGGGAATTTTGAAAAGATGAGGAGGGTAAAAAATGGCAAAGAGAATGATTATCCGAACAAAAATAAATACAAACATATATGCACTAAAATCGAGTTTAAACATGACAACGTACTTCGAACATAATTATTTTCAATACAAACAGACTCAAATTGAACCAAAAACTAAACACAACATTACAGATTGATGGAAATGGAGGTCATCTAAACAGCTAAGTTAAGATTTTGAAGGGCTTCTAACCCAAAACAAAGGCGTAATTGTAATAATAATTTGTCAACGTCAACAAAAAAGGGAGTGTGTTATCTATTGCAAATAACTTTTATTATGTTTGATCCAATATTTACAATATTTATGATATTTACAATTTGGACTGCCTTTAAGCTTTAACATTCCTGTAATGTTTTCGAAGATTCAAGTTATGAAGTTGTCATAGTCAATCGAACGCAATACACGGCCGTAAGTCACATGATATTTTAAGTTAAAAAAAAAAATCAGCCCGCTAAGTACGGATCCGTACTTGTAAGGCAAACAAAAATATAGAAATAAAAATCAAATAATTAAACAAAATATATATTAAACAAGATCTTCGTGTCATTTCCCGGGATCCGCACATTTTCAATGAAGCATAAAATGTTATGTATTTATACAAACTTATGTAGAAACATTACAGAGAACAATTTTTGTCCTTAGCCAAAATCAATACATTTCATTACTGTCGAAACTCCGTGGTAAAATTGAAAATTACAATAATCAAATTTACTTTCACCTGTTTTTGACGAAATTGCAGTATTAACAATTGACAATAACAATTTGCAATTATTTCATTTACAATTTTTTTTATAGTTTAGCATAATATGTCGTAATAATGTGCGGTAAAAATATAAATCTTATAATGTTATCAACTTGACCACAGTCAGTGAGTGTGATAAAGTGCAAAAGGAGTTTGAGACATTCATAGATTCTTCAAACAAGTTACAGATCAAAGGTACATAATACACGTTGTTAATTAGATGTGCACCGTGTGAAAAAAAAAATGCGTAAAATCGTATTTTTAATTTTCACATCCTAGGAAGATAGTCAGTATTACTTTTTTGTAATCAATTTTCAGTTGCTTTCTTACGCCACTTTCTTCTTCTTTGCATTGTGTGGTTATATGAACCACATTCAGATTGTGCTTCTCAGGTACGTATATATACACTCGGCAAAAAAAGTTCTTGGACACTTATAAAAGTTAAAATATACCATATAATTTTTTATTAAAAGGTACATTATTGTATATCAATATGACCAGACATTATTCCACTTCCAGTATGACATGAAGTTAACATGTGAGCAGTCATGCATGACTGATTACATGCATTAAACAATTGCAAGGTCAGTAAAAAAGAAATTGAGCCTTCAAATGCTAATGATCAGGTCCATCTTGTAGGCATATATTCAACAATTTCAACAGGTGTTTATGATTTGAATGAAATGCTTAGAGATGCATCATGAGATGCATCATTTGGACATGTACTTTCAAGATGAAGCTGCGACGTCGATGTGCTGCACTCATTCAGAGCCAGGGAGGACAAACAAGATATTGAACTGTTTTTGATTAGTCAAGATACTGACATTTGACCTTTTTTTTCATTGACTAATTTCTATCAAAAATTCCAGTGGAATAGTGATGTATTCAAGATGGACAATTTTCTTTTCTTTTCAAAGTGACATTTAACTTTAATTTTTGTCGTTCAATGGATCTTATGCCACATAAACTTTCACAACTGAAAGACTGACTGCTCCACTTCTTCCACTTGTTTTTTTACTGACTTTGCTATTGTTTAATGCATGTAATCAGCCATGCATGACTGCTCACATGTTAACTTCATGTCATACGGAAGTGAAATAATTCTGCGTCTTATTGGATAATACAATAATGTACGCATTTTAATTAAAAAATTTAATATGGATATTTTAACCTTTTATTGATCCAAGACTTTTTGCCGAGTGTAATATATCATGGGATACTTTGGTCTGTAATATTGAGTATAGTCCATGAGCAGTTACGTATTTATAAATGATAATACAGCGTGTCCCAGAAAAAAATGTCCCTCTCATAGACCACAGAATAATTACCAAAATCAAGTTTTATACTCGACTAAGTTTACATAATTAGAAAGTCCATTTACGTTTGTAATTCCTGTGAAAATTTCAAAGATCTAGCTTTAATGGTTTTGAATACACAGGTTCTTATGTAACTGCAGTGCTTTCCAGCCAATTCCCAGTTTGATACAAAGAAAGGCACATCACAGACATATTATAGCTTATTCTGTGCTTCACTTGAATTATCTCAACGACTGTTCATTCACTTTAAAAAAAATGAAATTAATCAAAGTTGTGTGTTCTACTCATGGTTTGTCCTTCCATGACTAGCTTGTAAACCTTTATTGTTCTCCTACACATCCTTCCACCCGATTTACATTCAGGTTGATGCATTGATGAAGCACTGCAAACTTGGAATGGGCTGAAAACAACTGCTGTTACATGATAGACTATGTATTCAAAACTAATGAAGCAAAACCAATGAAATTTTCACAAAATTTAGAAAATAAAATGGACTTTTAAAATCTGAACACTAAATATATTATAGAATGATACTTGATTTTAGATTTAATTTAGCAGTTTATCAGAGGGACTTTTGGGGGGACACGCTGTATTAGTTTACGCTTATTGCTGCTTTTGGTATCCATCGTTGCCCCTACAATAATATACTTTCACCATTTATGCATGTAACCCAGGCGTAAATCCCGAGGGAGGGGTCTTGTAATACATTCCCTAACCCTAGTTTTTTTTTTGGGGGGGGAGGGAGCTTGTATCACCATCCCCATCTTCTTCACTTTAAATTGAGCCTACATGACTCGTATAAAAGCGACAATTTCACTTTAAAATGCTGCTAAGACAGATTCACCACACCCTGAAACATATGAATGTGCTTGCAGAGAGTTAATTTCAAGATTTTGTAACCATCGCCATTGTGTCTTGCACGAGTGCAGCTAACCTGACTGCAACCATCCCACATAGGACCGGATTTACGCCATTGTATGTAATGAGAAATTACTTGCAGCAATTGTTTCATTGCAAGAGAACGGTCCATTCCAATATTTGAGATTTTGCTCGCCAGTGTCCAAATGCAGTGCTAGAAACGGACCAATCAGCGCGAAGACCAGAGTAAATCTCAGCTCCGGACTGCCCACTTGGTCGATATCGTACACATGTCGATGAACATCAATCCAAAACTCCCTGTTTTGGTGTGCCCTCATCTTTTCGATGACGTGATGAAATTGCTTCCAAAGGTACACCAAGTTGATGCCCCCAAGAGCGATGCACGGAACAGTAATAAACATGATTTTTTGCGACCATATCATGGCGTCAAGAAAACTAATATAGAATCTGAAGCGGTCGTCGCACAACTTGTAGACGGAATAGTCCCATGACAGGCGAGAGAGGATTCCCCACGTGCCGGTTGCCATGGTGATGGCCATCCACATCCCCATCAACTCACGAACGACGAAGTAATCCTCGTAGACACGTTCAATATGGCGCGGCTTGATCCACGTCATTTGTGGCCGATGAAAGTTTCACGTTTCTTATCACATCATTCAGTTGCTGGTGCAGGGATACACGCTCCATGTAGATCAGATACCAGAAACAGCCGTACAAAATAAAGCCAATCGCTGCAATTGTATCACTGAAAGAGAAATACAGAAGGGGACCGCATATGCTGTGCAATACCAGTAAAGAAGCCACGCGTAGAGAAGCGTTAACAACGGGCCAAATCATGAAGAGAAGCAGATAACGGAAACCGAGCACGCGGCGGTAACGGGAGTTCTGGAGTACCCTGACGCGGCGGAGGACAAATTCGACGTCCAGAGAGCGATAGTGTTTCCACCCATAACTTATCATCGGAGTAACAGCAACAAAAAGCTGGGAGAGAAGAGTGTACGTGGGAACGATGGTGTTTTGGATGACGTATGTGACGTAAGATATCAGGAAAAGAATCTCCTCCGTTCGGCCCCAAAAGGCGGAGAGGTAGACCACTCCGTCAGAAATCAGAAATCCTGTTACCAGGGCGAGATACAAGACGTTCGCGAATTCTGCAATCGTCACTTTCCAGCTACCTATTAAGAAACAAATCGAAGCGAAAGTGTTATCACCAATCACATGAATCAGATCCTCACGATGATACATTTCAGGTTGTTTGTTTGTTTATCAATTGCGCGACGATCCGCTTTTGTCATGAAAGACGAATGATAATCTCTAGAAAGTTAAAGGTAAGAAATGATATGGGATAGCCTTTAAACGATCGTTGCCGTTAATTGCCGTCTCTCTTATAGTTTCGAAATACTTTGTATACCAAGGGTCGAATGAACCATCGCATTCTCTTAATGACTTGATCATTTTAGCACTTTCCGTTATTTCAGCGACAACGGTATGTGTACCAGAAGCAGATTATAAAAACGCTTGATATCACACAAAATACACACAGACAGACACACACACACACGCGCGCGCGCGCGCGCGCGCAATTCAAATTCAGTCGCTCTTAATTTTACCATGATTCTGGGATAATAAGCAAATAAAATAAAGTATTTGTTATGATAATACGCAAAACAGTATCTTTGTTATGAGATTATAATGCCTATTATAACAGCCACACACCAACTGTCCCGACTACATGCAGATCAGTGTTACTTCGTCTTTCCAACAATAATAAGTGCCATTGTTTTCAACATCCAGCTAAATTCTAAACTTCATGTAAATGCCCTATCGCACGCTTACGACGAGAAGCCTCCCGAGAAACATCCGAGGAGGAGCCCATGCTGGCCATGAAGTCGACATCGTCCTTCTTGTTCAATGCCTGCGGTGAAGCCATAATGCGACGGGTAAAAGAGAAACTAGACGAAAGATCGGGCAGCACTGTCGGTGGAAGAGCAATATGGAATATCCGCTATGCCGATGCCACTATATTGCTTGCACGCTCATGGACAGATCTGGAGAAACAGGCACTGGAATTACAGAAATGTAGCCATACCTTTGGTCTCCATAAACTCAACTAAAACTCATGTCATGGTTCATGGAAGCAACGATCAAATCTTCCTTGATAGCAAAGCAATCAAACAAGTAAACCACTTCAAATATCTTGGCTCAGTGGTAGGAATGGATGGAGACTCTACACCACAGATAGGTGCCAGATTAGCTATTGCAAGGGATGCCACCAGCCAACTAATTGGATTGTGGAAGGCAAAAGAGATCAGCCTGAAATTAAAGAAGCAGTTGTTGAAAACACTGGTGTGGCGTATAGCCCTCTATATATGGTGCAGAAAGCTGGACGTTGAAACAAAGTGACATGAAGAGGATAGAGTCATTTGAGCTGTGGGTATGGCGAAGAATGCTACAGGTCAGCTGGAAAGACAGAAAGACTTCGCCAAAGAGTAGGGGTTACTGAAGAGGAAAGCCTGATTGTGCAACTGATCAGAGAAAAGTGTCAAAGTACGGACATTGGAATCGGCGACCAGATAGTCTAGTGCAAACAGCAATAGAAGGAGAGGTAGAAGGGAAGGCCAGGCCAGGACGGAGGAAAACTGGTTGGATTGACAACATCAGGATGTGGACAGATGGTGGAATGGCTGTGGCAAGAGAGAATGCAATCAAGAGAATGCCGACGGTTCTTTGAGGACTATGGCAACACAGCAGCAGCAGCATCTTGCCAATGGCAGCATAAGTTTCCTAACTTTTGTATGCTAGGATATTTATTTGTCTATCTAAGCACTATGTAGCCTAACTAGCTAAGCTGGCCTATAGGATTTTGAGGGGCCCTCTAAACCAAAGCAAAGAAGTAATTGTAATAATTGTCATCGTTAACAACAAAAAAAGCGAATTTGTTATCTACTGCAAATAACTTTTATTATGTTCGATCGAATATTTACGATATTTACAATTTGGACGAGCTTTAAGCTTTAACGTTTCTGTAGTGATGTCTTCGAAGACTCGTGAGAACGTTGTAAAGTTGCATAGTCAATCAAACGCAATACACGGCCGTTAGTCGCATGATATTTTTGGCAGAAAACGCACATTAACGATTAAGTGCTGACTAGTTTTAGTTTGACCTGTCCACTTTCGTTTAATTTCATTTTATTTATTTCATTTGTCATTTCTAATGAAGTATAAAAGCTATGTATTTATACACACTTATGCAGAAACATTATACAGAAACAAAATGTGCTTGGCCAAAATCGATATCATGTATACTATCAAAACTCCCTGGTTAAACTGAATATTAACAATAATTCAATTTCTTTTCATTTGTTTTAAATGAAATTGCAACACTGACAATAATAATTTACAATTATTTCATTTATTTGTTATAGTTTAACATAATGCGTTATAATATCTTGCGGTACAAATATAAATCTTATAATGTTATCAACTAAAGACATTAAGTGTGATGAAGCGTCTAAATATTTGAAGAAAAAAATGAGTTTGAAACCCGAGAAGATTCCTGAAAAGCCAAGTTCTAAAATTCCGCAAACAAGTTACGGAGCAAAAGTGCATTATACACGTTGTTAATTACATGTGCTCCGTGTGAAAATAAATGCGTAAAATCTTTTTTTCAATTTTCACATCTTATTACGATCGTATTTTTCACGGTTATCAATTTTGAGTTGCTTTCTAACGTCATTTTTTAATGCATTTTGTGTTTGTGAGAACCAGTATGGCGTGTGCTTCTCAGGTATGTCTACCTGGGCTATTTGTATGTGTGATGATTGAGTATAGGCCTGTGATCTATATACGTAAAAATAATTACATTATTTTACACTTACTGCTGCTTTTAGCCATCTGCAATATACTATCGCTGTTTATGCGTGTTAATGCAGGCGTAAATCCCGAGGGAGGGGAGTTATAAAGATTTCCTCACTTTAAAGGAGGGAGTAGATTGTTTTTAACACCCCGCCATCAATATCCTGTTAAATTAAACATTTAAACAATTTTCTCTTTAAAAATGCTGCTAAAACATATTCACATCGTCCTAAAATGTGCTTCCAGTGCGTTTCAAGACAAGCATGGCCATTATACAATTGTGTACGAGTGCATCGCGCCTAACCGCGATCCGCCCCCCCCCCCCCCAACCCCCCACTTCTGGGACCGGATTTACGCCATTGTATGTAATGAGAAATTACTTGCAGCAATTGTTTCATTGCAAGAGAACGGTCCATTCCAATATTTGAGATTTTGCTCGCCAGTGTCCAAATGCAGTGCTAGAAACGGACCAATCAGCGCGAAGACGAGTAAATCTCAGCTCCGGACTGCCCACCTGGTCGATATCGTACACATGTCGATGGACATCAATCCAAAACTTCCTGTTTTGGCGCGACCTCATCTTTTCGATCACGTGGTGAAATCGCTTCCAAAGGTACACCAAGTTGATGCCCCCAAGAGCGATGCACGGAACAGTGATAAACATGATTTTTTTGCGACCATATCATGGCGTCAAGAAAACTAATATAGAATCTGAAGCGGTCATCGGACAACTTGTAGACGGAATAGTCCCATGACAAGCGAGAGAGGATTCCCCACGTGCCGGTTGCCATGGTGAGGGCCATCCACATCCCCATCAACTCACGAACGACGAAGTAATCCTCGTAGACACGTTCAATATGGCGCCGAGCTTGATCCACGTCATCTGTGGCCAATGAAAGTTTCACGTTTCTTATCACATCATTCAGTTGCTGGTGCAGGGATACGCGCTCCATGTAGATCAGATACCAGAAACAGCCGTACAAAATAAAGCCAATGAGAAGTACCGAAGGTTACCGCATATGTTGTGCAATACCAGTAAAGAAGCCACGCGTAGAGAAGCGTTAACAACGGGCCAAATCATGAAGAGAAGCAGACAACGGAAACCGAGCACGCGGCGGTAACGGGAGTTCTGGAGTACCCTGACGCGACGGAGGACAAATTCTACGTCCAGAGAGCGATAGTGTTTCCACCCATAACTTATCATCGGAGTAACAGCAACAAAAAGCTGGGAGAGAAGAGTGTACGCGGGAACGATGGTGTTTTGGATAACGTATGTGACGTAAGATATCAGGAACAGAATCTGCTCCGATCGGCCCCAAAAGGCGGAGAGGTAGACCACTCCGTCAGAAATCAGAAATCCTGTTACCAGGGCGAGATACAAGACGTTCGCGAATTCTGCAATCGTCACTTTCCAGCTACCTGTTAAAACAAACAAACAAACAAAGTAAAAAAAATAATAATAATAGGCCTACACTACAGTCTACAATCACATGAATTAGCCTAAATCAGATCCTCTCAACGCTTTATTTGGGATTGTTTGAATGTTGAATAGCCCGATGACAAATTGACGATCCCTATTTATCTTGACTGATTTAAAAAAAGCTCTACATCGGCATGTGGTTAGAGCGTCCGCCTTACGTCAGGAAAGTCGCGGGTTCGAGCCCCAGCCGGGTCATACCAAAGACTTTCAGAATGGTACTTCCTGCTTTCTATAGCCAAGCGCTCGGCATTAAAGAACTGAGAAGGTAATGGTAACATTTACAGGACCCGCTGGTAGAGCAGTCTCTTTGTCAGAAGTGGCTACCCTGGGTAAATAATACATTAGGCCTATTATTATTATCATTATTATTATTATTATTATTATTATTATTATTATTATTATTATTATTATTATTATTATTATTATTATTATTATTATTACTATTATTATTATTATCAAAAGTTAAAGGCTAAAGAAAATTGTGTGGGATAGTTTTTTTTATCGCGGAAAGCGGTTCAGGAAAACTGGCACGGCCACCCCGATTAACTACAAGGCAATCAGGGGCGCAAATCCTAGGGGGACGGGGGGACATGTCCCCCCCACGAATTTGAAGGTGGGGGACACAATATCAAATGTCCCCCCCCCACGAATTTAAGAATACATGTGTGCATAACTATCTCAATTTTAATAGTCTGTGGTTGTTTTTTTCTTCACACACTATACTTCACTTTTCCGTATCAAATAGTCCCAATATTTTCATTGGCCTGGTAAAAACAGTCAAAATTTTCGGCGCGCTCCCCGCGCAAAATTGCCTTATAGGATAACTATTTTTCGCGCAAGCGCCGCAAAATTTAATATTGTGTAATAGTTTAATTGGTTTCGGAGTGCCTTGCGCTAGTTTTTAAACATATTCTTGCATTACTTTGTAAGAATTTTTCAAGTTGTCA
>JZLH01S0054951.1:4597-15487 GCA_001188425.1 Eucidaris tribuloides | reverse complement strand
GAGATCATCTTCTCTACAGGATTATATTCATGACGAGATCTTCAATCTTGTCATCTGATCATCAACTCTTTTAAATGTCATCTGACCAATTCTTGGACAGGATGTTGACATAATTGATCCAGGATCTTACCATCTGATCATCTTCTGACAGGTTGGTGACATGACGAGATCAATGTAATTATCTGGACATCTGGGTGGCACTTTTAAGCTTCCATAGAATACAGACAGCTGTGAGGGGTAGTATTATCGTGACAACCCGCATGCATGTTGTGTATGGGTCATGTTTGATCAAACTTGTGTCTGAGTGGCAATGTAAAAGTGTAACAGTTAATGGATGATTTCTAGCTAATGAAATAAATATTTACTCGAGAGGATCTAAATCTAATCAAATCAAAATATGTACTCTACCTTTTTCTAATACCAAATGTTACAATGAAAGCATCTTCTTCCAAAAGGAGGGGTTTTAGGGTTAGGGATTTGATGCCAATTTGCAAGCCTTAAGATATTTACAATGTTTTAAGCCACAGGCTAACATTGACCAGAGTTTAAAAAACTGTGAGCTACAGAATCCCCTATGCTCTAAGTGTTTTTGATAAGGTCTAAAAATGACGGCCTGACAAAATTGTATTTCAAAATAATGATTTCGTGCTTAAACAAGTTAGAATCTACAAGTACTCAAATTGACCAGATTCACTTGCCCATTTCCTACGATAGACCTACTGCAGGGCTCGACACTAGCACTTGCCCGCTTGCCCGGGGCAAGTCATGTCGGGCAAGTAAAATATCAAAATGTAACAATTTACTTGCCCGATCGGGCAAGTAAAATTTTGATTGTCTCGGGGAACAAAAATACGCTAGCCCTTTCGCTCTGGCAAGCTCCGAAATCGCGCTTGTATTTGTGATAAAAGAACGCGAGCGGTCGTCGGATCAACACCCGCTCCTGTCCATTGCTTGCTGAGCCTTGGCTGCACTGAGGTGGCAGCTCGACCAGCGGCTGCGGCCGGCTAGCTAGGTCAGCGCAAGTCAAGTGCAGCAAGCACGGAAAATCCACGCAAGTACAGTACTTTCTGTGCGTATACTGCTGCTCGCACGCACTTTCGTCGAAGGGTAAAATCGCCGATTGTAATCTCGCATTTCAGGCAAATGCAAGACTGCATACATATGCTGTGTGCACAACTAAGATAAAATATCTGTAGTCCCATTCATTCAAATGCGTGTTGGCAGCTAAACATCGTACACTACACAAACGCGAATCGGAAGTAAATGTCAAAAATTAATGTAATTACCATTAATATGAAGAAAAGGGGCACATATTTGGAGGGTTTGGAATACCTTAGACGGGAAAATGCAAGTAATTTTTTCCAAATTCGCTAATCGGAGCTGTGAGCTGCCTTGACTCCACCCTGTACTAATGACAAATTGCTGCCTGTCGAGTGTCAGCTCCGTCCGTGACTCTAAGCCGTACATCGGCAGTGGAGCTGGAAAGTGCATGAAAAGTATCGTTTGTGGAACTGTTAAACACTCTTCTACTCAGTTTTCATACATTTACGACTACCTGGAAAACATCAATTTGGCTATATCTGGTGGAAAAAACATACTGGAATTTGACCTCCAAAATAGCCCACCGAACGGCGAAGTACTCCCAACAGTTGAAGTGACCTTGCCCATGTTTGCTGCTAGCTTGGCAGCCAGCCTTCAAATAAGTTTTGATCAAGTCCAGACTATTTTTCTTCTTGTTTTATGTTGCTGTTATTTAGTCTAGATCTACATGTATGTGTGATCTGATTTTAGTGCTGCGCTGAAAATAACTGATTTCTTTTCCAATTTATAAAAGATTTTTCTTGAATGATGTGTTCCACTGAAAGTTGGCAGCCGCTAACTTTCAGTGGTAAGTTAGTGGCACACGTTATGCACACACTTTCACTGTTAAGACCAACACTTGAGAGACGATATATACATGTAAATAAGGACAATGATGCAACTTTTTTTGTGAAAGTAGGCCTATCTGTTTTGAAACTGTGAAAATGGCTCTAGTGAAAAAAAATAAAAGATTTTCTTCCCCTTGGCTTAGGGGCCTAAATTAGGAAAATTATGACCAAAAATATTACCAAAAGTGAACAACATATATGTTTGAATTAAGTTGAACAACGTGTCCTCATGCTTTTGCCAAACGAAAGTCAGGAAAGCAACTATAACATGTTGCTCTCTGAAGCTCAAACAATTGCCGTCAAATTATTATAATGTCTTTTTCATTGATGATGGTTTGTGTAGAATTGTGGTAAAAAATTTCATGACTCTTTGAATTCATAAATTATACCTTAAACTCTCAGAATTAAAAAAAACCAAAAACCTTCCAATGCCATTAAAAAGACTGGCGAGAAATTATAATTTTTTATTATTGTTATTGTTTTTTTTTCGGGCAAGCAAATTTGTCTTTCGGGCAAGTAAAATTGTAAAATGTGACAATTTTACTTGCCCGAAGGGCAAGTAAAAAAAAATGTTAGTGTGGAGCCCTGCCTACTGTGTGCCAATCTAGGCTATTTTATCCTCCACCAGAGTACAAATTGTTGAATTCATGCATATCTTGCCGGTGGCAGCATAACTTTCCAAACTTTTGTATTCTAGGGTGTTTATTTGTCCATTTGAATACTACTATGTAGCTAACATATCACAGTTTGGCAATTTTTTTAATGAAAGCTCCACAATGTTACATGTAGCCTGTGGCTTTAAGCAGGTTTTGTGTGTTTGTGAAAACTATTTTTTTGTGTTTGGATGCTTTGTGCCATTATTGTCATAGTCATTGTTGAGAATAGCAATTTTACTGCCTTCTCCTTTTACAGCGCTTCTTAGTTGCAGTGTATTTCTGAGGCTGTATGTGCTCTATCAGCTCAAACCAAGACTTGACCGTTGGCTACGGGAACCAGATGTGTCCAGTGTAAATAGAAACTACAGATTTCTGGAAGCAAAAGCCAGGTTAAGACAACATGGAAGCCCCACTCTCAGTATCAAATAATGTGTGAGTTGAAATATTGTCAGTAAACCAACTAATCCAAAAGTTACAGCCTGTGTTGTCATTGAATATACAGTGCGTCCCAGAAAAAACAGAACCCTAAAACAAAGGTTTATTGTGCGGAAACTATGGAGTATATGATTGAAAGCAAAAATTTAAAATAAACTTTGACTTATGGTCTTATTAAGCAAACCTATTCACTCATGCATCTCTGGGTTCCATGACTCTAAAAATTCAAAGTGAAAAACTATTTGTTGGCTTTGACACTGTGCACACCAGCTGTCCATCTCTTTCTCTTCATGGAGTGCACAGTGTCAAAGCCAACAAGCGTAACAAATGGTTTTTCACTTTAAATTTTTAAAGTCATGGAACCCAGAGATGCATGAGTGATGTATAATTTGAAAGAGCATACATGTAAGTCAAAGTTTATGTTGAACTTGTTTCTGCAATCATATGCCCCATTGCTTCCGCACAATAAGCCTTTGTTTTAGGGTTTTGTTTTTTCTGGGATGCACTGTACAACTGAGATGAATTGAATCTGGCTCTACTGATTCTCCTTCACTGTCAGAACTCTTGCTTGCACCAAATGTGAAACTACACTAACACAAGGCCAGGTAGACAGAGTCTGACTCTGAGACTCCATATTTTCTAGGCCTATTCTTTTTTGAGACTGCATCTTGATGAATAGCGTAAATAATGACTTATTACTAATATCTGATGCACTTTCAATTTCAGTCAACATCCTGCAACGTAACCAGTGTTGACAATTTCTCAGGAATTTCCAGTATTTCCTGCCCAGGTGGGAAATACTGGGAAATGCTTGGAAGTATGGTAATTGGGATGTTTTAAAAGGAGATACAGGGAAATAAAAGATTGAAGAAAATTCTTGAAAAACAAGTGGGCAAAACATTTCAAGAAGTATTTTTCCAAATATTTTCCATTTTCTGTATAAAATATCAAGGACGGTATTTGCTGTATTACCTTTAGTAATTTCCTACTCCAGCCAACCCTGAATGTGTTTCTGTTTCTGACATTTTTTGGTATTGTGGCTATGCAGAATTGCTCATGAATATCTGTGAATGAACCTAGTTATTTTGAGTGATGTCATTGGACAATAGTGAAAATATGTATGGGTAACATTAAGGTCAGTGACTTATTGAAAATAAAAAAAGTGATATCACAGTAAGTCAAATTTTTACATTTTTGATGAAAAACATATAATTCATAGACATAGGTCTGTACTGATCTAAAAGTGGGATACCTTTCATGGTATCCCTCCAGTAACTGGCTAAGAATTCAAGGATCAGATTTAATCTTAGCACATCATTCAATGATGATTGGGCTGAAACTTTTTGACTAAATTAACCCAGTACCAACTTACCAGATGGGTCATATATGTACTCATTCGACCATCAAAACTGGGTGTGGGGAATTGATTTACACATACATGTATGTATACTTATTTCAATGTGATTGTCCAGCATTCATAGGTGTTAATGTTCAGCAAAAAATGAATGGAGAAATTATCTCTTTATTACATTGTCACCAAAATATAACGTGGTGTAGAAGAGTGAAGTTTGCTATTTACATTATTTAGGAAAGATTCACACCATTGATTGAATTCTTCAGCGTGCATGTAGGAAGAAAGTTTTATTAACAGGTAGTCAAAGTGAATGTAAGATCAAAAAAGACCTAGATGATATACAGGAAGTCTCTTCCCACTTTCCTTTTGATCCATTTCCCTGTATACTGTAGCATCCTTAACCGAATCTCCAACTTGGACCAGGCAGCAGCAGGTGTGGGAAAGCTCTTCCTCATTTCAGAAGATCGCTTGAAAATTCTTGCATCGCTGGCCAGACAAGTTTCCCAGATGTGTGAAGAGTTATATGATGTTGAAATCATGCCATCTGAAACTGCACCACATGTACATTGGGTATGTATAGTCACTAGTGTTGCACGACTAAGTCGCGAAAAGTCGTAGTCGTGACTGCCTGCACGGAGTCGCGACTCCGACTATCTGAACGCAATAGTCGACTTTTTATCACATGTTAATTTGTATTAAAAACTGAGTCAAAAGACGTAAAAATTGAACAGAACTACCAATCATTTATCTACCATTTTGTGGCAGAAATGAATCCCCTATCTCTCTTCGATCGCAAATCAAACAACTGCTGTATACGTTGTACTCACTGCGACTCCGACTGCAACACCCATGCACCCCACACCACCAATCCGACACCAATCTTGAACACAACACCGATAGTCGACTAATAGTCGGAGTCGCGACTATTGGTGGGCGACAAGTCGACTCTCTAAAATGCTGAAGTCGTGCAACACTAATAGTCACGTTTATAAAATAGCTAGATTACTTCAAGCATGGTAATTGGTCAAAACGCGTCATGTGGCATTCAACTTTTTTTCGCGCACTGCACGAGAGTGCAGATGTCGCGCAAAAAAATTGACATTGCACGCTCGTGATATCGCGACGCGTACGTCGTGCGAAATCCGCCGAAAGGGAACACAAAATGTTGTTTGCGGTCGGATATTTGTGAGTGAATTTAGACGTAAGAGGAATACTCAATATGTGAAATCTCATGGACATAGTAAGAAAAAGTGTAGATCTAGTCTGTCGTTTGTTTTTAAATTGGTTCATCAAAACTCGTGCCGCTATTTTATAAAACAAATAACGCACTTGCCCTGTTGTGCATCAATGTAAATGCAGTGCACACTCGGTGTCTTTAGATGGTGCGCACAGTGCACTCGCCTAGCGGCTCGTGCACTGAGGCGGCACCGATCTAAAGACACCTTGCGTGCACTGCATTTACACGAATGAACGCTGGGCCATGCGTTATTTGTATAATAATTGTCCTCTGACAAAGGGAAGCATCTGACAAATCACTCAAATTTGAGTTATTGGTGTTTTACATTAAATTTGGAAAAGAAAGAATTGTTATTTTGAAAGATATTTAACCTGTTGCAGACTAGGAATGAGATATCTTGGGCTGGGGTCTAATCTACAAAATGCATGTTATATTGAAAATTTGAAATGAAATTGTCTTTAATGCATTGAGTCGAAATCTTTAAAACTCTGAACATGTCAAAGTCGCAAATCTACAGCAATAACACACATAAAGTCCACAGAGGTTTAAATCATTTGGCACGTTAAGAGTTAAATTACATTCAGGCTAATTTATATATAAATGAATAAATTCTGATTCGGCAAATTTTTTTTGTAGATAATTGTTAGAAATGTCAAAATGAGTATTTTCACCAAAAATTAGCATTCTACTAGCTATTGTAAGTGAGATATTGTCAAAAACATAATTTCATACAATTATTTTCATAATTAATAAAAAAATATAAAAAATCTATTTTTTGAAAATTTTACAATACAGTCTTCTAGTTTACATCCGGCTCTAAACGCGTGCAAATTTTGGCAGCGATCGCGCTGTCTGCGGCCAAAATCTCGGGGGGGGGGGGGGCAAAACGGCCTCCCCCTGGTGATAAGTAGACCGGAAATAGCCCGGTTATTTTAGGGTTAATCCAATGGAGAATGAGAACAAGAAATCTTCAGCCGAGGTCTATGTTTTATCTTAAAATGAAAGATCTCCAATAGGGTAAAAAAGAGTGGACATTTGATCAAATAATTTTCACAACAGAATCCTTGCGAAGTGTTCTGAATTCTCGAACAGATTTATCTATTTTTTTTTCTGACAAAAGACTGCTTCCAATCAGGTTATTTCCCTGCTACGTTAAAGGGATATAAGGTTTGATTCTTGATTTCTTGATTTCTCCAGCCCTCTACACAGCAAATGTTGGAAAATGTCCAAAATGGAGATGTGACAGCATCTGCAGCAGTTACCAATGCTTATAATCCAGAAGAAATAGCTTTGCGGACTGCCCATCCTGAACTGAGGCTTGGAGATGAACCAAACTTGTCTATCATCCAAAGTGAACATAGCTTCTCTGTACTTGAAGAAACAATGGACAACACACCAAAGACAAATATTGAAAATTACGATGGGGACGGAGACATCTTACTTGGTGAGCAAAATCTTTGCTTTCATGTTTGCAAATTATCCCATGTATACGTCACTTGTCATTTCATGTGTCAGTAGGGTCTCCTGAATTAATGTAGACTGATATAAGCATGAGGAAACCCATAGTAGCAAATATTTTATTTGCCTTTATAGTAAACTTACTTTTAATCAAACAAATTTTGTGTACAGGCCGAAGAAATTGTCTATGCTACTGTACTTCAGATTTCAGATTTCATGTTTTATTGTCCAAAGAAAGGAATGGAAATTCATTTTGTTTACATGGATATAACATATAAATTTAATGTATCAATAGTATGAATATACATATTATTCTTAAATACAAAATACATTAAACAAAGTACAAACAGTCATAATTTACACACCATTGAACAATGTGAATGTGGGGCGGCGCAAGTATTGTTCTTACGACAGGTTTACTTCCGCTAAATTTGAGAAACAAGGCTAAAAAACTTGTGGGTATCCAATTGTTTTTTTTGTTTATTGTATTTTTATGTTTTATTCCGCGTGGGAGACCTACAAGACATGAGAGGAAACAAAGAAGACAGAAAAGCATCTAACATTACGCACATTGACCCAAATGACAGGACAGCATGGAGGAGAGCCATCAAGGAATTACATGTACTGTCCAACCCTACAGAGTGGGAAAAATGGACTTTAAACGATGATGATGAGGATATTTTACTGTATAAAATTTGACTCATTTTGCAGTGAAGAATTAAAATGTCCATTCAAAAGTGTACACTCATAACTTAATACCTGTAGTATCTTTTGTGAAGTTGCCTGGTGGTAAATACATCTATAAGTGGAATGTAAATCAACATTGAACTATGCTTTGACACATGAAACCCATGGAAATGCCAATAATAGCATTTTGCCACAGTTATTGAGCTATTTTTGTCTTTGTATTGGAAGTTGAGTTATTTGCACGTACAAAGCAACGTAAGCCATTATCACAAGTCTTGAAAAAAATTACATTGGCTACCTGTTCAGTCCCATATACATGTACAGTATAAAGTACTGTTATTACTGTCTTTATCAATGTTTTCATCAGTTTGCTCTGTTGTATCAAATTGAATTGTTAATGCAGCATAAACCAGAAAGAATGCTGCATTCAAGTAAAAAGTCATTAGTACACGTCCGACACACTTTGACAAAATCATACTTGGAAAGGTCATTTTAATAACAGCTGTTTTGTAGAATAAGAATATTCAAACATACAAAAAGTTTAGAAATGATTTAAAACACATTTATTTAGCATTTTGTATAATTTCACATTTATGAACCCAATGCATCATTTCCACTCCTTTTGTATCTCCACTCTACACACATGCTCATAATTATGGAATATTTCAGAGACATTTTTGAAGTTGCTGTTTTTCCGTGAACGGTACATCTGAAATTAATATTTGCTCACCCCAGGTGAAACAATTATTATCTAAGTATTTCAGGAATGCTGAGCATTTTGTAGCGTCCGACTGGACGTTAAAACAGGTCTGTGTTTAAAAATGGCGGTATTCAGAGTTGTTGCTGAGTCACGTGGTGGTTATGTACATTATTAGACTTAAAACGGACAATTCTGAAGTTAATTTAATGATAAGTGATTTTAGATCAAAATTTATCAGTTTTGGTGTTTTTTTTTTTAATAACTTAAAAAATTTTCATGATTTATTGTGGATTTTTAAAAATGTATATAATTGTTATTGCGCTCAAACATGTTTTGATTTTTACTTTAGTCATCTCATGAAATCCCAAAATTGCTTCACATACTGCGTTTTTATGAATTAAACACTAGTAGAAATTTTGGATGACATAGGACATGTAGGAGAAAGAATCTAAAGCCCAGGTTTAGTTTTGGGGATTTCTTTTTTATTTGAAAGCTTTATGCCCAAAGGTCACATCACACCAATAACAGATTCTGAATGTCCCTCGTTTTTTTTAATATTAATTACTAGTAACTCTTTGTGTGCGGGACCGTGAAACCCGTGCGTGCGGAGTTTTTTTCAAAGAGCGCTTAGAAACGGAGAGGGAAATTGAACTACTGACTTCAACTAGCTATAGCTTCTCACAACATCGTTTTTAGGAAAAATGTTGTACAGCGAAGTTGAACTTCATGTTACAGACCTTCTTATTGCAGAAAGGCTATTTTTGCAGAAAGGCTATTTTTAGATATACATCTGGATTTTGTAAGGTAATGCGTAATGTAACCAATATACATGTAGTTTTAAGCTTCCTACTTGAAAGTATACGACTCTATTCAAATATTGCAAGAGGGTAAACCACAAGCTATACATAGAAACCTGATTTTTTTTTATAAGTTCATGAATTGACGAGTCACCAAAGGTCAATGAATAAAGAAGTGAATGGAGAGATTATCAGTAAATAGCGCGTCCTATTGTAATTGACATTGCATGTTCACTTGTGACTAATCCAGCATCCTATTGTATCACAAGGACCTGATTGTATTTATTGATGTTTCTGGTTCCTTTAGAACCTTACATAATACCCCCGTACTTAAGGAATGTAAACAATACAAAGAGAATACCCCTACCTTCGGGATAATCAGTGTAATTCGTGAGAATATAATCGTTACTACGTTTGAGCGTGAAATGCGAATCCCGCACGCTGCCGATAGAGCATGGGTGCGAATTACGCGTGTAAAGAGTTAATGAAAAATCTCGGAGGGGGGGGGGGACCCCCGAGATTTTACGGGGTACCCCGGGCGATTTTCGACTATATGTTACATTATAGCATCCAAAGGGTTAATATGGTGTTTAGGTTTATCCAAATTATACCTCATCAGAAAGATCAGAGTCTGCTCTTATTATGCCCTTATTAACGCCCAAAACTTAACTTGGGCTTTAAGTATCAACAAAATATTCCATAATTATGAGCGTGAGTGTATGAAGTGCTTAGAGACCCGCAGTTATACCTACCAGCTTATGTGCTATACAAAAATAATTTATTATTATTATTATTTTTATTTTGAGTTTCTTGGGTTGTACTCGTAGTACGTTCAATCAAAGAACTTCATGTGCTAAACAGAAATCAGCAATATTTCAGTAAAGTTCTGTCTTCATCGTAACACATTATCTACTCTTTCAGATCCAGGTGGTAGTGGTGGCATGAGTGATGTTGCACAAACCCAACCTGAGATGATGGAACCAGCAAGTGCCATGAAGGTTGAGAATGACATATCAAGTTTGAAATGGCAGATGCCTCCGGTCAAGACAGAACATGACTCAGATATAGGTAATTTATTTGTATAGTAAGCTAAAGGTAGACAGGAGCATTGTGTAATATGAGCTGAGTGTCTGTTAGCCTTCTGTTTTGATTTAAAATAAGTGTAAAGGTTTGATAAATGGTGAACTATGATTTTGGAGATCAGCCTATAACAGCCTATTATAAACTCTGAAATGCTTCCATTTTTACAAGTTGATTAAAATCTGAAGGTGTCATGGCGGGGGGCAACATTTTTTTGCTATAGGGGATCTATTTGCTGATTATTTGAAAATCACAATACATCATTATAAGCAATTTTCATTCAAGTGGTGTTTTTAGCTCACCTGAGCCAAAGCACAAATGAGCTATGCGCTCGCTTTTTGTGCGTCGTTCGCTCGTGCGTAACTTACACATTTCCAGCTTCATTCTCAAAATGCATAAATTGATTTAGGCCTTACTTGCAGGAAGATCCTTAGGGGGTGGGATTCATAGGTCGCTCAAAAAATGGTAACACCTGGCCCCCCTGGGGGCCCAGGGGCCAGGCCCTAAAGGGCCAAAAGTAGTAGTTTTTCAAACATCTTCTTCTTCTAATCCAGCAAA
>JZLH01S0054926.1:0-10531 GCA_001188425.1 Eucidaris tribuloides | reverse complement strand
GTGATTTCTATGTATTTCTTGTTTTTTCGACCTTTGTTTTCTATTGTTTTTTCGTAATGAAATTTGGCGGGACACCTTTCGCAATTATAAACAGCATAAAATTAATTCATTTAACCAGTAAAAGCAAAATAATCATTACATTTATGATTTTAGTAGCTGAAAACACAATTTCCATTGATTTTGTACACGAAATCACGTTTTTGAGCAATTTTGCGGCTGTTGACGATGCATGATATAAAAGTCGTCGCAGGTATAACGGTGTATGGTCCGATTTTTCGCGGAATAACGGGTCTCAAAGATGTGCCAAAAGACCTTGAAAGTAAAAAGTCGGCGAGGACGCGCAGTGAAAAATTTGGCGGCGGCATGGCGCGAAATTCTCGAGGGGGGGGGTGGTAATTGCCCCCCCCAGTTACATATAGGGTGAATTTCGAGACATGATAATAATATTCAATGTTACTTTCACATATTGTCATCAGTACTACACTGTGCATTATTCAAGTGTTACATGTACGCTTTTTGTGGGTGCGGCCCTCATATTGCCATATACAGGACAAAATCAATTATGCTGTAATGCTACTTTTAAGTGTCTGATTTACAGAATAGTGCAATGCACCTATATTTGCCAGACTGAAATGATTGAATAGAAGTATCTAATTTCAAAGAAAAAAAGTGTGATTCTTAGACTTCCTACTTTTATGATTTGGCTGTAGAAAACCAGATCAGGAATGAACCCCTACATGTAGTTCCCCAGTCCCCACCATCAGTTAAGTTAGTTTTTTTGTTGTATTATGTGATGAAATCACACTTAAATGCACCAAAATCTCTAGTTTAAATTATTATCCTTCAAAGAAATAATTTTTTTATAGTATTTCCCGTTTTGTCAAAAAAGCAAGGTCGCGTATTTATGTACCAGTATTTACTTGGCCAACCCTGCACAGGCTCCTAATGAGCTAATACAACTTATCACAACATCTCTCTCTTAAAACAATAAAATACATAAGAAATTAATTCCGATTCGGCAAATGTTTTTGTAGATAATTGTTAGAAATGTCAAAATGAATATTTTCACCAAAAATTAGCATTCTACTAGCTGTTTTTAGTGAGTTATAGCCGAAAACAAAATTTCATACACTTATTTGCATAATTAATTACTTAAAAAATAGAAAAATTTTTTTTTTTTAATTTTTACTATACAGTTGTGTAGTTTACATCCGGCTCTATGCGCACGCAAATTTTGGCGGCAATCGCGCGATCGGCGGCCGAGATCTGAAGGGGGGGGTCAAATTGACCCCCCCCCCCCCTAGTAAAAACCTGGTCTGAAATAGCCCAGTTAAAATAGGGTTAAAAGAGGTTTCTAACAGTCTTTTCATTTGAAATTTATCAGTTCAAGTTGGATTTTGTGTTTAGAGGCCAAAATGAAGAGCATTTATGGCCTTAATCAGGGCTCGACACTAGCACTTGCCCGCTTGCCCGGGGCAAGTAAAATTTCACGTGGGGCAAGTAAAAACTCAAAATGTTAAACTTTACTTGCCCAATTGGGCAAGTAAACTTTGAATCATGAAATGAGCACAATATGTCAAAAAACGACCAAAATTTTGTGTCTAGTTCTATTTCAACGTTATTTCGTTCATTGTATTTAAGTTATGACTCAACTTCATAAATCACACCTTTTGTAATCCCCAGAATTGAAATAGTAAATGTCCAATGCTATAAAAATCCTTATTGTGTAAATTTAGTGAGAAATAATTTTAAATGTTTTTGTTTACTGTTTATTATCGGGCAAGTAAATTTTTCATTCGGGCAAGTACAAATCTGAAAGTGGTAATTTCACTTGCCCGAAGGGCAAGCAACAAAAAAAGTTAGTGTGGAGCCCTGCCTTAATACATGTAGATGACCTTGTACAACTTCAGTGGTACACTGCTAGGTATTGCCCATGTATTTCCCAGTATTTCCCAGGTATTTCCCGGTCTTTCCCAATATTTCCCGGTATTTCTCAGTATGTCCCTGTATTTCCCACCTGGGTGGGAAATATAGGTATTTCTCAGGAAATTGCCAACCCTGGTCCTATGTCAGGGTAGTTATCTTTGGACATGTTTTGTTCAAATGCTAGCAATTTTTTCTCCTTAAAAAAAAGTTTCTTTTAAAAGATGAACTGTTCAATGAGGGTACTTACATGTAATAGATCTTTTTCCTGGATCACATCCAAAATCATCCCAATCTATTTCTAGAATGTATTTTAAAGTGTCTTTGTGAACAACATTCTTCTCATCATCACAATGATTTGTTAACAAACACATAAATCTAGAGATTTCTCTAAAAAGTTCCCTGTCATCGCCACCGTTATTGTGAAACAAATATAACAAATTGAGGAAAACAATGTGAAATGGTAAAAAGATTGATGTAAGTTCAAATAATACACATAGGCCTATTTAATAATGATATTTATTAATAATAACAATAATAATTATAACAATAATGATAATAATAGTAATAATGATGATGATGATAATAATAATAATAATAATAATAATCATAATCATAATCATAATCATCATCATAATATAATAATAATAATAATAATAATAATAATAATAATAATAATAATAATAATAATAATAATAATAATAATAATAATCATAATCATAATCATAATCATAATCATCATCATAATAATATTAATAATAATAATAATGATAATTTCTATATGTAAAATGCATTTTACTCGGATGTTCCATGATTATTAAAGACCAAATACTAGAATAATTATTGTGTGTGAACTTGACAGGCTTGTGTTATGATACTGTACAACTACACAATATATTCCAAAATGGTATAGGAAAATTGGAAAATACAGTTTTATCAACTTTTCAGTTTGGGAAACATTATTTGCAAAAAACTACACGGAAACCATGTTCTTCAGGTTCATGTCTCTGAGTGGCCCATACAGGACCATAATTGTCTCGTTCCCACAAGGAGCACATCAACAGCAAATTTATCCTATAACCTCTAAACCAATTAATTTCTCCCAA
Organism: Eucidaris tribuloides; assembly: GCA_001188425.1. Classification (NCBI taxonomy): domain Eukaryota; kingdom Metazoa; phylum Echinodermata; class Echinoidea; order Cidaroida; family Cidaridae; genus Eucidaris; species Eucidaris tribuloides. Next base: position 7,502 of record JZLH01S0054926.1, on the reverse strand, counting down.
CTCAATAGACACACAGTGGATCAGTGTGGCGTGTGACCTGGGCCCACCCTGAGTTTGGTCAAGTTCTGGCATCTTGCTCATTTGACAGAAGTGCAGCAGTCTGGGAAGAAATGGGTGAGTACCATCGGTTTGTTGAAATATCATTAGGAAGGCAATTTTGTGGACAATTTTGGTCAATTTTAATTATTTAATCAATGTTTGGAAAATGTACATCTCACTTCAACTTTGCTATGCATTTAGAAAATTTAATTTGATAGTATGTATCTGATACATACACTGTTTATTTAACACATATGAGGTCTTCATTATATTAAAGACAATGATGATCATAGAATTCATTCTCCTGCAGTTGATGACATGAAAGATTGTTGGTATTTTGAGTATTGGTAATACAGAAACCCCGTTATAAGGCGAGGTTGTTCGGATACCCGCCGATTTTACCTCGTTATATCCGGTACCTCGTTGTAAACGTACAGCATAATGTATCAGCAGCAAAATATAGCATACGTATGGCACTGAAAAGGCCATTAAAACGCCATCTGTTTTTACTAGCTATTTAAGCATACTTGTTCTGGCGCACCAAAAACTATGAAACAAGAAAGCACTGATTAATCATTTTCATTATCATAGGCACTCAATCCAAAAGTAAAAACTAGATCTCGAAATAAAGCAGCAACCTCCACGCTCGTAACTTGCGTTGAGTACTGTGTACGGGAGGCAGGCTTTGTGTGTGTGACAGGTGAATGTACAGGACTGTGTAGCAGTGTGAATTGCACCCACACTCACACACACACACACACACACACACTTGCAGATAGTCAAGGACTCTCATGTATTGTGCATGGCTGCGTGGCAGGCAGAAGTGGCGCGATGCGCTCTGAAACGATTGGGCAATTTTTGCGTTGCCAAAATTTAGAATTTGGTCAGCGCACGATGCGACTTTCATTTCCTCGTTTTAACCGGGTGAATTTCTTATGTTTTTCTTTGTTAATGGGTTGAGAAAAATACTTCGTTATAAGCGAAATCTCGCAATAACCAAGCTCGTTATTCTTTCCATTGAAGAGCATGTAAATAAAAACGGGACCGAGACAATCACCTCACTAAAAGCGGTACCTGGCTGTATCCAAGCTCGTTATAACAGGGTTTCCCTGTAATTTGAGGACTGTGTTGCCATTTACAGATAAAGTGCTACCTAATTACAAATTGATACTTGACAAAAAGCGAAATAACTGGCACATCTTTCATTCAATACAATATTTTTATCCAGAAAAGTCTTTACAAAATCCTTCATGTTTTCATGTGAATCAACTCTCCAATATTGCACTTAAAATTCCCTTCAGCCTGTTTCAATTTCAAATTGTGTTGGTTTGCTAGATTCTTTTACATAGCTATATAATCTTTTTACCTCACATTGTACTAATGGCTCTTCAATATCAATGCAATTCAATTAGGAAGTAGTATAACCATGATTTGTTGAATTATGTATTTAAATGCTTTTATTCATGTATGACATCATAGTTGTGTTTTGAATTAATACCTTAGTATTGTTATTTATAATAAAAGTACAAATAATATGTGCCTGGCAAAAAATTGGATTTGTTGCTTCATGATATTTCATTTCATTTCTTTTCTTTTCTTTTCTTTTTTCCCCAATTTCTTGTATTTTGTATTTTCGTACAGTTGGAGATTCTAAACCTAATGAGAGGGGTAAACATCACTGGGTAAGTATAATGGAGTTTCTGAGAAGTAAATGGGACTAAGTGATATTTTGATTGAAAATGTGATAATAAATGTGTTTCATTTCATCACATGCATGGGACTGGGAGCAAGCTTTTCGGACGATTCCAAGCCTTTTGTAATGCACTTTAAGTGCATCACTGCATCACAATGCTATACTGCAGCTCTGTTCTAGAAAGCCCTCGGATGAAGCTGATAGTTTTTCAGCTAAAAGTTGTTGCATCAAGCAAGCAAGTCCACTTTCTTAACGATATCTGATATGATGTAATAGATTTTTCATTTGTCTCTCTCTGTATTTAGATCGCAACTGCTGATCATATAATTTTAAAGCAAACATTGTCAGAAAAAATAAACCAGGATTCGAACCAGCGTTCTACAGTATCGCGGGCTGGCGCCAAATACCACCAGGCCATAACTGGTTACCGGGCGAATTGAGCACGTAAGACCGAGGGAACAAATACCAAGCGTCATAATTCTGACATTGTTATGGTCTAAATAGTCAAGGCGACATTTTTATCATGATTTGTTAAATGAAAGGAATTATTCAGATGAGGGAAATGCGGATGTAAATCAGATTTTTTCATTGTCTCTCTCTGTATTTAGATCCGCAACTGCTGATAATAATTTTAAAGGACAAACATGTCAGAAATAAATGAAACCAGCTGATTCGAGAACCGCGCGTCTACAGGCTATCGCGGGCTGCGACAAATACCACCGAGGCCATTAAACTGGTTACCCGGCATTTGACACGACGCCGAGGGAACAAATACCAAAGCTCATAATTCTGCAGCATTGTTTATGCTAAATAGTCCAAGGCGGACATTTTTATCATGATGTGTTGAAATGAAAGGAATTATTCTAGAGAGGAAATGCGATGTAATAGATTTTCATATTTGTCTGCTCTCTGTATTTAGCGAAGATCGGCAACTTGCTGATCATTATAATTTAAAACAAACATGTCAGGAAAAAATGACAACCAAGGGATTCGACACCCGCGTCTACAGCTATCTCGGCTGCGACAATACCACGAGGACCATAACTGGTTACCGCAATTACACGAAACGATCGAAGGAACAAATATCAAAGCCATAATTCTGACATTGTTATGCTGCTAAATGTCCAAGGCGGACATTTTTATCATGATTTAAAATGAAAGGAATTATTCAGAGAGGGGGAAATTGCGATGTAATATATTTTCCATTGTCTCTCTCTGTATTTAGATCGCAACTGCTGATCATCATAATTGTTAAACAAACGTGTTTCAGAAAAAATGAAGCCAGGGATTCGAACCCACGTCTACAGCTATCCGGGCCTGCGACAATACCACCAGGCCATAACTGGTTACGGCCATTGACACGAACGACGAGAGGAAACGAACAAATACGCAAAGCTCATAATTTCTGACATTGTTATGACTAAATAGTCAAGTCAGCTCGTGTGTCAATGCCTGTACACCAGTTATTGGCCATGGTGGTATTGTCGCAGCCGGATAGCTGTATGACGCGGGTTCGTAATCCTGGTTCATTTTTTCTGACTACTGTTTGTTTAAAATTTATATGATCAAGGAGTTGGCGATCTAACATACAGAGAGAGACAATGAAAAATCTATTACATCGCATTTCCCCCCTCTGATGAATTCCTTTCATTTAACGATATCTGATATATTTAACATTGAGTGGATGAATAATATCATACCATGAATTTGTTGCTGAGGTATTCAGAGAAATGTGTGAAATCCTGTTCTGGATTAAAAAAATTTTTGAAGTTTATATGCACTGACAACCTGTGTAATCACGTGACAAATTCAAACTTTGTTGTTGTTTTCGCCAGACACAAAGGCGAATGTTGTGGAAGGAGGACGATCAGTTTCAGATGTCAAATTCTCACCACGGCATCTGTGTGTCTCAGTTAGGTAAATATGTTGATAGCATTTTATTTGATACCAATCCAAGGAATTTTTTCTCAAATCATTTTTTATTCTTATAAGTCTGTATGTAGATGCCCATTGTAGCATTGATTCAATTGAATGTGTATATAGATACAGTCGTTATAAGTTTGGACAATGAAATGTATAAAATTCGGTGTTATCATGGCGGTTAATATTCGCTGTAAAGATTACAGCAGGAACTTTTAATAGTCTTTATTCGCCAAAAAAGTAGCATTTAGAGGAAGAGTAAAATAACTTCAATTTAATATTTTGGAGTAATCGGTGTAGAGTATTTGTAAAGTGAACACAGATCGTGCAGATTTTTGATTCAGAAATAGGGTTAATGCCAGCCATAGATCGTGGATTAAATATTCAATTAAATTCGTGAAGCTGACAATTAGTGAGCGCTGATGTCACTCTTGTTGACGCGAGGGTTGTGGAAGCAGAAGAGGAAAAGATGAAGAAAATAACAAAATATAAGAATGGAAATAATCAAGCAAACTGGAAATGGTGTCACATAGTGAAGCAATACGTGTATTATTATTTTTTATTAGTCCAGATAAACTATGTTTCACTCTTCCCTCACTTGAATTTTGATCGCATAACTGTTTTTTGTATTATCTCAAGCAGGTCTCGACAAAAATTGGGTGCCCGAGTGCCTGGGGTACCTGAAATTCCCGATCAGGCACTCGGGAAAATAAATAGAAACTGCCCAATTGGCAGTTCCTTTTTTTTTTGCTCCAAATCAACCTACGCACGAAAGAAGACAACTAAGAATTTGGAGAACTTTCTTTGTTTTGGAATTGGGCATCTTACATTTTGCCTAGTTGGGCACTTGAATCTACAATTCAATTCAAGTGCCTGCTGGATATGGCAAGAAAAATGATATTTTTGGTAAGAGGCCTGTCCCAAGTCACAATTGTGGCTTGTGTAAATTTCATAGTATCATGTTCACATAATGATCTGTGTGGATGCTTGGTGTACCCCTGTTATCCAATCAGGAGGCCGCTGGGAACGATTTTTCCATCGGGGGTGCAGAGACAGTATATTTTCGCTGAATTTGACATAAGCGCCACCAACGGTCAAAATGACAGTCTATATCTTGGATAAAATAATATTGGATGAAAGCCTATACTGCCAGTATCCATTGTGGCGAACGGCGTCAGGGCCCGCAGGTAAGGTCAAAGACAGCGCTGAACGTGAGTTCGAAATCCGAACCGGACCCCGAATAAAAAGAAAAAAAAAATAGTTGAACTACGGTATGTTAGTGTTTCCAAATTTTTCGCAGGCCAGATAATTTTTTTTACGGCCAATCAACAGCTCAAAGTCGCTCAGTGGGGGGGGGGGGCGTTCCGCGGAAAATTCTCGGCGGCAAAAAATTTCACGGGCCAAATCAACAGCTCAAAACTCGGCTCAGTGGGGGGGGGGGGGGGGGGGGGGGCAGGGCGGGGGGTGTCGCATGGAAAATTCCTCGGCGGCCACAATTCGCAGGCCAACTCAACAGCTCAAAAGTCGGCTCTGCGGCCAAAATTTAAGAAAATCTACACATCATCGTGTCTTTTGCAGGGGGTGCTTGGCGCACCCCCTGAAACATTTCTAGGGTGCTTCAGCACCCCAGCACCCCCTGTTCGCCAGGGCCATGGTTATCATAATAACTACAAAATATGAAGATTGTAATGTATTTTTCTGGTCTTTATTCTTGTTCAAACCAGGCTACATGTTCAGTGAGTGGAATATCAGAATCTATGATAGCGCCTGAAAGTTACGCAATCTAGCTACATGGAATGTACAGGTCGAATATATTAACCTTAACTTTGCATTCTGTGAAAGAAAGACTTACTGGGAACCCATTGTATGACTGTATTATAATCGGCAATAGGCAATGTACTGTAAACGCTTGAAAGTCTACTTAAATTATATGGCTGGAATAATGCATTGTAGTTCTGACTACGGTATATGTTTCAATTGTGGGCTCCATGTTTTATTCATAGTGACTGGAAACTTAGATTCCAGTATTCACAGTCATGACGCCCCCACACACACACACACCAACTTCCACCTTGCAAAAAGGAGCATATTTAATTTAGATTATTTATTAGATTTTTTTTTTTTTGGTAGCTTATTTACTTATTGGCAAAAAAATCATATAATTATGGTTGACATCCATTTATATGTAACCCATCACCGAGCAAAGCCTGTATACTCATCCAAATTTAAAACCAATGGGAAACATCAAAAAATAATTTTAAACATTTGAGGGCCAATTAAAATGTAGGCATCTAATAGCTGAGACTAGTCAAACCCTGCAATGTAATAGTATAACAAATATTAAGCATTTATATCCAGTATTTGAATCACCTATTTTTGTATTCTTGGTCACTTTGTGGAGATAGGTCAGGCATATTTTCATATGAATAATGATGCCTGTATCTTTATAGTTAACCATGATTGTTTGTTCATGTTATTATTGTCGTGTGTACCCTTTGCAGGAAGAAATTCAAACCAAGCTGAGTTGCAGTTGCTTATTACATGGAATCCGTCAAGGTACGACCTTTTATTTCCCAAATGAGTGTTCAACAATCCGAGAACAGTATGTAAGAAGATGAGATAAATTATGTTAGTTTTTCTGTGTTGAAAACTAGTTCTAAACATCTAATGGCAGTGGGTATGAAGCATTCAAACTTGTGAGTGACCGATCAGCCAAAGGCCTGTGACTATATTATAATAATCCTCTTCATGTTTAGTTCATTAAGTTCTTTGTAGCATTATTGAAGGGGAGCTGGTATTTAAAAATCAAAATTTGTCAATTATAAACCATATTTCAAGTCAGTTTTATGTTGTTGTTCTGTGTCTGACATGACAATCCCATCTTTGGTGGAAAGATTATATGAAAATTTTTGTGTGAGTTGGATCAAAGGTATAACTTGAGGGTTTAACGCATCGTGAGAATTATCAATCAAAATCTTTTTTTTTAAACATGAAGTAACAATATTTAATCTGTTTGATTTCCTGTTTCTCCCAGGGTACATCCCAATGATAGGTTCGGCAGTGATTGACCCAACGCATCAGGAGGCAAAGTTCAAATTTACGAGTAGAAAAGAAAGGTGAAAGGTCAGTAACTTGTGAATGGGATATTATTAAAGACGCAGTGTATACTTCTGTATTTTGGTGAAAAATGAAATTTCTTTCGTCGGGCTCAGTGTGTTTAGATATAGACCAGTGTCCATTATAAATGCCCTAAATTCACATGCCCTAGACAATTTTCTGTGGCGTTGTGTTTTTTTGGTATAGAAATTTACTGATACAGGATGAAATTGTGATTATGGGGGCGGGGAGGTGGTTGAAGAGCTGTGACATTTGTATAGGTATAGGGGATTTCTGTTGTGTTGATGCATTGAACACAATCATGAAATGTATCACGCATGACAAGTAATTTAGGTAGGTCTGTTTCCTTGTGTGGTGGTATTGACAATACTGTGCTTTATTAATGATTTGATCCAAGAAAAAATAATGCAGATGAATCAAACTATTCTTTGACTTTAAAAGTGTCATAACTTGATCTGATCACTGGCAGTACTGACAGGCACCTTAACCAAATTCAGAGATGTTCTCTAAGGTAAATTTAAGTTCTCATAAATGCTTGTTCGTGTCTTTTATGTGGTGTGTAATGGAATAATATTTGAAGTCAGCATTCATGTTGGCATGCAGTTTAAATCTCCCTGACAAGTTACAAATACAGTGAAAAGTTTTTAGGCATCCATCTTGTATGAAGTAAAGACAAAGTGAAGCTTAAATGTTTTTCTTGTTACTCAAGCATGTGGGGCAAATGATTTCAAAG
>JZLH01S0054889.1:52536-64493 GCA_001188425.1 Eucidaris tribuloides | reverse complement strand
GCTCTTGACGTTGATGTAAGCATAATGGCAAAAAAGTATGTACTAACTGCCAAAGAGGGCGCTTTTTACTTGCACAATTTTTTGAGACCGGCTGCAGCATGTCTCAAAACATTGTCCAGGTAAAAAACGCCCTCTTTTGACATTTAAAAAATAGTGCTGTGACAAACGTTTACGTCAACCTCAAGGGCAAAGTCTTAGCTTTCAAATGTTGTTTGTTCTGTTCAATTTGCTTCTTTTGATCTCGAGATATCTTGTAAACAACAAAAGGGTGGAATCACAATTGTGTCACTTTTACGGAAAGAGGGCCTGATGCTATCACTGACTGTAGTAAAAGTGGCACATTTGTGATTTTACCTTTTCGTTGTGAACTGAACATATCTCAGAATTAAAACAAGCAAACTGAACGAAACAAACGGCATTTGAAAGATAAGACTATGCCCTTGATGGTGATGTAAGCATGACGTCACAAAAATGTTTTTCTCATTGCCAAAGAGGGCGCTTTTGACTTGCACAATATTTTTGAGACACACTGTATAATTACCTATCCATTCTCCTCCTCCATTCTCTCTTTGGTCCTTGTCAGGATGACGCCATCCAGTACACCGATGTGGGAGGAGCCTACATTGGCCCCACCCAGAACAGAATCCATCGACTCTCCAAGGAACTCGGCATCAAGAACTATATCTGCTATGATGAGGGTATAGCCCTGGCATACATGAGAGTAAGTCGGAACATGAGGCTTCTCGAAAATCTTGTATTAGTAAATGTACATGTTTTGAGTGGCTCTCTTTTGTTAAAGGGGTCAATGGTGGTAGCAGAATAAATTACTAACCCATTGGAGATGATTTGATTTCATTTAAAGCGCTCATTTTCCATAGACCCCAACACGAGTCAACTTGTACTTTGTCTCCAACGGGTTGAACATTTGTATTTTGGGGCCTTTCTAGACATATATTAAAGACTAAATTCTCAGCACAGTGCTTTTAAAATTTTGCAGACTCTTGTGGGAATTAGACCCTTGACCTAGTAACCTACTGATTCATAGACAAGAGCGGTGTGATGGTCTAGTGGTTAGAGCGTCCGCCTCACGTCCGAAAGGTTGCGGGTTCGAGCCCCGGCCGGGTCATACCAAAGACTTTTTAAAAATGGTACTGTCTGCCTTCTAGCCAGGCACTCGGCATTATAGAACAGAGAAGGGTAATAGTAACATTTATGTTATGCTGGGCTGGTAGGGCAGTTTCTTTGAAGTGGCTACCCTGGGTAAATAAAACATTATTATTACTATTACTATTACAACTTGACTATTGTGATTACATAATCTGTGAAAAGTTTAATGTATAATTCTAGTCCACACAATTCTAGCACATTCTGGGCTTATTGTAGATGATTGACATATATTGCTATATCATTTGTTTTCATAGAATACTTTTAAATCATGAAGAAAACTTAAATTAGATTTGATGGGAAATTGTTGTTTTGAACACTTCTTAAATCTTTGACAATGTAACTGGAAAAGTCATTATTACATTCAGCCATTTTATTTACCTCACTGTATCCACCTTGCACATGTTTTGTTGTTTTAGGGCGATTCCTTCCAAAAAAGTTTATAATTTTCTTGGTGTTTTGTATTCAGCAGTCTAAACAAATGACAACTATAAAGCAATAATATTATCAACAGGCTGTCTTGAGGAAAACACCACTTTAAAATGAGAGAGATAGAAAAATGTTGTTTGGGGTAGTGCATTTCTCTGCATCTTGTATGACATATGACAATTTCATTGTGTATTTCATAGAAAGATAATAAATCACTCCAGCTGACTTTTGCCTTCATGTAGTAGTACTAAGTGCAACAACCAAACATAACTTCATTCCTTTTTACATTTGGTTACCAGACTGCAAAATGTTGCAAAATTTTGTTGTACAGTTCATTCCAGTACGGAATCACCCTTCAAGTATGTTTGCTTATTTTTTAGGGTAAGAGGAGAACTATGACCGGTCTTGTGCCAGATACCTACAATCCCTTCTTGATGATGGACCTACATCACTTCGCCAGATTGGTGGACGAGATGGCTGAAAAGGTATGTTAGGTTATAGTAACCCCCTCCTCCCTCCATACCTGGAGTGTGTTATGGAATATCCCATTGTTACATCAGCCAAAGATGTGCATGTGTGTAGTGACACAGACTATTTGTGACCTGTCACCACAAAATGCACCATCAGTCAGAAAAAAAATAATAAAAATAAAAATAGAGACTCTAAGCTTTCAAATGATGTATAATTTGTCTAGCATGGACGAAGCAAACCCATTTAAAACCCTGTTCACATGTTTGGACTATCGCGCAAGCCATTGTCAGGAAAGTGGAGAAACACGGCTGCAAAGATAGTGCTCATTCATCCGAAATGGAAGACCTTTGACAACTGTTCCATAGAAAGCGCGGTGAAACTAGTCACTTTCAAAATGAGAATTGTGGATTGGACAATCCTGTTTATCTCTTACAATTATCATCAATGAATAGTTCATAAAAGCGGCTTTAGTGGTGATACCAAAATTATTACAGGGGGACTTGTCGATGTTGGAAAACAAGCATTTATATTCAGAGCTACATTACGGTTACTCTCCCGATGTGAAGAACAAATTCGGCCAAATTTTCAAGCTCCTGCAAAAACATTGGTGAAGTTCAATTCAAGAAAAATCATACTGCTGAATCACTTCTGGTCCTCAAATTTGGACTGATAAACGATTAGTGTATGTACCTTCAGAAAATATCAGAATCCCAGTATCAACTTTTGTAACCCAAATTGACTATTTATTGCATTTACACATAAATTTCCATTGCGACTTATTGATCGATTTGTGGCGACAGGTCACATTTATGATTCAGGGGTTAACTGAGGTTTGTTTGACTGGACATACTTTTGTAAAAGTTATACATAATGTCTTTAAAAGGCACTTTCTTTGTGGTAAATGTTACTCAGTATCTACATATATTGTGTTAAAAACATATCAGAGAAAATATTAAATGTTATATATTTCATACATAGATTCTTATCACTGATTTGTCAAAACTGTATAACCTGACAATGCTTAATCTATCATTGTCGTGAGGCTTTGACCTTAGGTCAAATGATAGAACGCCAAAACCCTGTGATAGAATGCGCAACCTTTCCGCAACATTTGCACACAGTATGCACGTAGGTACGTAAGGCCTACATGGTATGGCTATGTTAATTGCACAGCCATAATTGATTTTAACGTGGCAAGTGACTTACTGGTTAACTGATCCAACCCTAAGACACTAGCCAAATAATGAGAGATATGATTTTCCCGGTATTAGTAATTTGCTCATGAATATTCAGGAGCCAACTCATTACCATGTTTTTACTCATATCAGCAGTACTGCACATCTCCTACACTTGATTGCTATATACACTTCTGTAGGGTTTACATGCTGGGGAGCAAAAAAGATGGGGTAATTTACAAAGTACGTAGTATGTTTCAACAATAAAAATATGAAATTTAATTAAGTTAAAATTCCCTTCCTGTTCAAACCATTAGATCTTACTGATTTTCGGTTGATTCTACTTGTCTCGAAACAGTTAAATTCTGCTGGTTTGTAAAGGTTTCCACTGGTGTGACTTAGTACTTTTACACCTGGGCATTTCCGTAAAATAGTAAACCTTTTGGTCAAAATTAAAAAATCACACAAACATAACAAATGTGGTATCATTTGAAAGCTAAAATACTGAAATGTATGAATCTGAAAGAAATAATTTCATATAGTTCATCGTTGCATTGTGGCAAGGCACTGAAGTTGCCATGGTAACTAGAGACAATTTTGTCAAGTTTACAAAGTTCAAATTTGAGCCAAAGTTTATACCAAATTTAAGCTTTGAAAAAATTTAAGTTTGTTAGTGTTTAAGTTGTGCTTATGTAAGGATTCTTAAATGACAAAAAACAATTTACAGATTGATTTATTTTTTTTTTACCAAATAAATCAAAAGTAGGCACTTGCAAATGTACGTCTGACCCCTTTTTAGGTACACTTTTTTGTTTAAAACAAAAACAACAGATAAATTTTCCTAAGTTAGATGCAAAGCAAGCTCAATGTGTTTAATATATAACCCAAAAGAAAGCTCACCGCTAATCCAGTATTTCATGTTACAGGGGGGTCGGACGTACAGGTTTTTTGTACGTCCGATCCCCTGTACGTCCAACCCCTTTTAGACTTGTTTTATAAAGTTTTTTTTTACTTCGTTGATGCTTTTTGCAAAATTAAAGTATCACACTATCATTTAACCATGCATATCTTTCAAAATTAAATACACATTTCAATTTTAAACCAAATAAACACTGACATTTTGTTGTTCTTTTTAACCTTTAGAAAACTGGGGGCCAAAATAGCCCTTCTCCCCCGACATTTTGCGCAATAATTTTGAAATGCATGATGATATCATGGCATAATTTTGTGACCATTTACTATGAAGTCTTGTATAACGTTTAGCACCAAATTTGCCAACAAGTAGTCTTATCCAATCATGACATAATGTGGATTTTTGTACAACAATGGTATCCCCAGAAAGGCATATTTGAGTGTATTGTGTACAAAGTCAATGGAGATAGTGTTCCTTCATAAAATTCAAAAAATCAGCTGATTATTTTTTCCATTTCTTATGCATTGTAAATGAAGGTAATTTTGTGCTAACCATGCGTTGCATAAATGTCATGCTAAGTAAATTTTCACATTATATAATCCCCCAAAAAAGAAATACTAAGCAATTTGACTTTTGTGTACAAATTCAATGGAAATTGTCCTATGTTCATGAAATTCCATAACAATCGCCTGATTATTTTTCAATTTCATAAAGTAATTGCTAAATTTTGTGCCTACTATGATTGGATAATGACTTGAATGAATTTTCTTTAAAAAAAAACAATAAAAAACAAAATTTGACATAAACTCTAAAAGTGTAAGAACCTGCTTTTGTCTGATGTACGTCCGACCCCTCATATTTTTGCTCATATTTTCTATTCTTCATATTATAGCCTGGTCTTGTTATGGTGTAATGATGACCCGAGTCACATGTTATGGTATACTGGAAAATAAAAACCATTGTTATTAAATCAAAGGAGATATGGCTCTAAGATGTGTCCGAATGTACGTCCGACCTTTATGGAATGCCCCACCTATATTCAAACCATTAGATCCCTATTGATTTCTATGTACTGGTCTTGAAAGCCTACTGATTTATACCTTAACGTATTAGCACCAAAACTTGTGGGTACGCCTCTAGTCGCAAGTCACAACTATCTTTGTTTTTGCATGCACCCATTTAGATCCCACTGGACAGGCCGTGGGACTTCCCCCAAGCTGAGGAATGGGACAGTATGACCGTGAAGGAATGGGCGGAGAAGACATTCTGGTTTCAAGCCACCAAGGACTTTGTCAATGTTCAGAGCACCCTAGGTTTATGTGCGGAAGCCAGGGATCTCTCTTTGCTCTATTTCCTGTGGTATATCAAAAGTGGCAGTGGTAAGCGTGGCCAAGGAGTTATTATAGCTGGAGTCAGATGTAGAACTAGTAATTCAAACACCTGTCACATTTCTTAAGACGTACAAAATAAATCTTCAGGTACTTTAGTGTCTTTGATGTTTAAAGACAGAGTAAGCGATTTGCACGTCAGAAAACGGTAAAATGAATGAAATCAGCTCAAATCGTTCACAATGTGAAGATTAGTATAAATGAACACCTGTCATAGAACCTTTGGGTGGAATACGTAGTTTTGGTGAAAGTCTGGACAATTAAACTTCAAAATTTACAGCGACGTCGATGTGCATGGGCCGTTCCAAAATTGTCCGAGCTGCTGTTAGCCGAAGGTCGCGCGGAGTTTAGCCATTTAACCAATTAGTGTGCTCCGCTGGTCTTGCGACGGTACACATAACCGCGATTTGCAATTTGAGCAAAATTTAAACTCACAGAAAGAACAACATTCTGGTAACATGTCGTTATTAGTTTTTCTCATCAAACAACAAATTCCTGACGTATGGATCTTAAACTTTCAACACACCATTTGTAAGTACTAAACTACCGTTTGGTATTGATAATAAAGGGTAGTACAGTGCACTCTCGTTATAAAGAAGTCCTTGGGGACCCATGATATTTGTTCTTTATAACGAAATTTCTTTATATAAGGGTTGTTTATAACGAGAGTGCACTGTAATGGATTTACCTATATTATTAGCATCAATGAAGTATACCCAGAACTTGTGCCATGTGGTCCGTAGGTGTGTACCTATATTCCTGGACTTCCTTCTTAAACCTGTACCCAAATACAGGCTAACAATGACCACAGTTTTAAAAAAACTGTGAGCTACATAATCCTCCATGCTGAAAGTGTCTTTGATAAGGTCTAAAAATGAAGTCCTGGAAAAATTATATTTCAGAATGATGATTTAGTGCTTTAAATATTAGTAAAAATCAGCAAGCACTCAAGTTGACCGGATTCACCTGCCCATTTCCTCCCATAGACTTACTGTGTGTAGATTTATTTTATCCTCCACCGGAGTGCAAATTGTTTATTCCTGCATATCTTTCCAGTGGCAGCATAACTTTCCAAACTTTTTTTTTTATTCTAGAGTATTTATTTGTCCATTTAAACACTACTATGTAGCTCAGATATCAAAGTTTGACAATTTTTTAAATTGACGCTCCACAATGTTAGCCTGTTATCTTAACATTTTCTTGCTTCTCCAAATCAAGAAGGCTGTCCTTAACCCTATTTTAACTGGGCTATTTCAGACCAAGTTTTTACTGGGGCGGGGGGGGGGGGGGTCGAATTTGAACCCCCTTCCGATCTCGGCCGCCGATCGCGCGATCGCCGCGAAAATTTGCAAGCGCATAGAGCCGGATGTAAACTACACGACTGTATAGTAAAATTTTCAAAAAATTAATTTTTTCTATTTTTTAAGTAATTAATTATGCAAATAAGTGTATGAAATTATGTTTTCGCCTATAACTCACTTACAATAGCTCGTAGATTATTCTAATATTTGGTGAAAATATTCATTCTGACATTTCTCACAATAATCTACAAAAAAAATTGCTGAATTGGAATTAATTTCTTACGTATTTTATTGTTTTGTGAATTTCTTATGTTTTTTTTTTTTGACCTTTTGTTTCCTATTGTTTCTCGATGAAATTTGTTGGGGACACTTTTGCAATCATAAACAGCATAAAATTAATTCATTTCAACCAGTAAAAGCAAAAATAATCATACATTTATGATTTTTGGCTGAAAACACAATTTCCATTGATTTTGTACACGAAATCACGTTTTTGAGCGATTTTGGGGTTGACGTACAAAAAGTCGCGCAGCGTCGTAACGGTACGTCCAATTTTCGCGAAAATGGTCTCGAAAGATGCGCAAGACTTGAAAGGAAAAAGTCAGTGAGCGACGCAATCAAAAAATTTTGCGCAGCAAATTGACCCCCCCCCCCACGTTAATATAGGGTTAATCCAAATGACATTGATTTGCATTATTGTGTATTTTTTTCTCCTGTCTTGTCTTGTTTGTAGGATACCTGGTGTTTTCTTCCACCACAAATGGAGCGCAGGTAAATATTTTGTGGAGGGTTTTCCATCACCATTTATATTCTTAATACTTAGCAAGGCTGGTATTTATTATTATGAATGTTGTAACATGTTTGAATGTTATCCTTTGAGGCCAAGCTTCGGGACATATTCTCCAATTAATGCATTGTAGTGTAGTATACATACAACAGCTTTAAACTTTTAGAATTAAAATCATCTACTCAAATGCATTACCGCCTCCAAAGCTCTCAAGATAATACACTACTGAAACATCCTCCAGGAAAGTCAAAAGTTACCCTTGGTGACAGAGCATTTTTGTATGCTGCCCCCAAACTGTGGAATAATCTTCCATTTGTTTGTTAAACAATCACTTTCCGTGAATGAGTTTAAGAAGAGGTTAAAAACCCATTTGTTTATTGAACTTTAACCGTAATTGTGTTTTGATTTATGTGTACGAAATAATTATGTTGTAATGTGCAGTAGAGTATATTATTATAGTATCTGCGCAATATAAATGTCCTTTATTATTATTATTATTATTATAAATAATCAAGTAATGTATCTGTTGCATGCTTTCTTAGAGTTTTCAATAAAATAAAAAGGCACACATAACAACATTTTGGAGCTTGTCCATGTATGGAACCAAAATTTAGCTTTATTATACTTTGTTTAATCTAGAACATCTGTAAAGCTAATTACAATATAACTTTAGTACCCAATACTCAATCAAACATAGGAATAATGCCTGTAGAAATAGGTGAAAATACCCTTTCATGTATGCATCAGAACCCACAATTCCACACTGTGGGAGATACCCCCTTGGGTACTTCGCTCCCGTGCATCTGGATTTCAGGAAATTTGGAATGCTCCCTCTGGCATCTCTGCATACTGTATTATTTTTCATACACTCTGCTACTGAACTGTCTTTGCAGTGGTTATAATCTTGTTGGCAAATCAACATCGAGAAGGCTAATGTAAGGCCTCCATTTTTCCGTTTTACAAAATCAAAATTCTGTTTTTGAATTTTCCCATTTTATGTAATTTTCCGCATTACTAAAAATCACATATACAAACACCATATATTACCTAATACTTGCATGATTACAACACAAATTTCAGCTATTTGACTTGCTAAGACGATTGTTTTAATGATTGAGCCTGGCCAGCCCCAGTAAAATGGAGCATCCGTAGTCATGGTAGTGAGAAAGACGGCTGGCAGAGGGGCCTGCAGGGGGGCTTGCTTGGTAATGGTAAAATTTAGTAAAAGAATAATTTTAGACATTTTAATATTTATTTATTTTGTAACATATTACCAATTTTATGGTTATTATTTTTCAGCATTTCATGATTTCCCCGTTAAGATTGCACTGGTTTATTTGTCTTATTTCCTTTAGGAGAGAAAGTTTGTTGGTGGAAGTCACAGGATCAGTGTAACTATGGCAGAACGACTGGGCAAGGGTGAGCTATTTCATCTCTGACGTCTTGAAGTTTCATCTCTCAACATACGTGTAGCACAGTATTAACATTGATACTCTACTGAAAATAAATTCATTGAAACTCTGAAAGAGAAAAATTTGATCGGAAGCAGTCTTCAATTTTGGATGAATTCATTGTTAAAGGTTTATCCCGTGAAAATGTTGTGTTCTATTGTTTCCTCTTTATCATACAGTTTGTATCAGAAATCCGTCATCTGATTTTTTTTTCTCGAAATTTCATAATGTGTTTTGTGATTTTTCTGCTATTATCCAAAAGTCAATTTGGCATCATGCTGGACCTTGTAATTCCCCCAAACAGGTATTCCATTATCATACAGCTTGTCCCCCCCCCCCCAAAAAAAAAATGTCCCTCTGATAGACTGCTAAATTACATCCAAAATCAAGTATCATTCTTTATTTAGTGTTCAAATTTAGAAAACCCATTTTAGTTTCAAACTTTTGTGAAAATTTTAAAGGTCTCACTTCGTTGGTTTTGAATACACAGTCTATTATGTAACAGCAGTGCTTTTCAGCCCATTCCAAGTTTTCAGTGTTAAATCAATGCATCAACCTGAATGTAAATTAGGTGGAAAGACGTGCAGGAGAACAATAATAGTTTACACCTGGACATAGGACAAACTATAAGTGGAACACACTCTGTGAAAGCAAACACAACCAGTGGAACAGAACTTTGATTAGTTTTCATTTTAATAAGTGGATGAACAGTCGTTGAGGTAATTTAAGTGAAGCATGGAATAAGGTAATATGTCTTTGATGTGCCTCTCTTTTTATCAAACTTGGAATGAGCTGAAAAGCATTGCCATTACATAAGAGGCTGTGTATTCAAAACTAATGAAGTGGGACCTTTGAAATTTTCACAGGAATTGCAAAAATAAGTGGGCTTTCTAAATATGAAGCCTCAATGGAGTATAAAACTTGATTTGGAAATTATTCTGCAGTCTACAAGAGGGACATTTTTTCTGGGACACGCTGTATGTCGTGTAATAATTTCTTCTGTTTGGTCTTTCATGTATGTGATAGATAGGGTATTACTGAGTAAGCCAGCTGCCAAGATTAATCAGGACTCAGACGGTGTTACCGTAACAACGACAACTGGAGAATCTTTCAAGGTACCGGATTGCTCTTCAGTTAACAGATGTGTTAGATGTACAGGTCAAAGGTCATAGGACCGTGAACATTTCTGATTTTGTCTTGTTAATGTGATAACTTAAAAATTGCTTGTCAGATTTTAATCAAATTTAGGTCAAGTGTGCACTATAATGGATTAATTTTGGGATCAAAACGATGTGACCGTGACAACAATTGGCAAATTCTACAAGGTACTTTATTACTGTTCAGTTTATAGATATGTCATATATAAAATACCGTATACGCCACATATTGCACATACATATATTTTTGTGATTTTGCTTCACTGGGAATTCACAACAGTTTATTTTTGTGATTTAGTTGCATTTTAACTCACTTTATGCAGGTATATCAGGAAGTGAACATTTTCACGGACGCGTAGTCACGGAATTTTCAGCATATACAGTACTTGGATATATGTGTATTATGATGTGATGAACTGATTAGTGTTTGAAAGGTCAAAGGTCACAAAGCATCATCATCAATTAGGCAAACTATTTGGAAGAGTGAGAAAGCAGCAATTACCGTATCTACTTTCATGATTGATTTTAGTGTATCTATTTATTTGCGTCTTTTGAAGGCAAAATATGTGATTACTGCTCTTCCACCGGCTGTGATGAACAAGATCTCTTTCTCTCCATCGCTGTCAGCTCTACGAAACCAGGTTTGTAAGGAGATCATCCACTGAAATGTGAAATGCCACTTTTTTCTGGTTAATGACCCAAAACTGTGTCAGCCCCTTGGTCAATGATATGAGGATTTCATCATTGCGGAAGCAGTAGATTAACCCTCTTACTGTGCTAGGCTATTTGGCTCCATGAAGCCCCCCCCCCCCTTAGGATCTTGGCTGTCGACCGTGCAATTGCGACAAAAATCGGCACAAACTTCGCCCACCTCATACTCTACAAAATTGTATTGTTATCTTTTTTAAAGTTAACTCTTTACACGCGGGCGGTTAAAATTTCGCACCCATGCACTCCCTGCCAGCTTGCGGGATTGCATTCACGCTCAACGTACGAAACGATTGGTATTCCGTCGTTTCCCGAATTAACACCTGAATTTTCCGTTTCCCAACACTAGCAGTAATCTCTTGGTATTGTTTACATTCCTTCAAGTACGGGGGGTAATTTATGTTTTTGAATTCTTAAGGAAACCCCAGAAAATATCGATTAAATGCAATCCAAGACATGCGTTGAATTTTCATAGACAAAGAGATTTAGAACACAAACTAACTTTCAAAAGTATTAAAAGTCAATTACAATTAAAGATGCTATTTTCACTGATAACCTTCAATCACTCTAAATTTGGTGACTATCATCTCTTCATGAAACTCGAGTCAGGGTTTTTTATGTTTTGTATAACTTGTGGTTTTCCCTCTTTATTATTTGAAGATGAGTTTTTATAATTTTGTCAAAAGCAGAAATTAGAAATTATTGTATTGTTGGTTACAATTAGCCATATACTTTACACAATTCAGATGTAATGTATTCCAAACACCCCTATAATGCATTTAAGAAGGTCTGTAAAATGTATTTCAACTTATGCTGCATTACATTTTTACCCTGAGAAAACACTTCGTTGTGACAAAGTCTATTTGACTAAGTTTGAAGTCAGTTAGTTTATTTCCCTTCACTGATACTGAAGCGGCTCTTTGGAAATAAACTCCGACGCACGGATTCAGGGCCCCGCACAAAGAGTTAATGTTTGTTTTATTCATTATGGCTGATCTACTGCATAATTAAAT
>JZLH01S0054889.1:36009-51197 GCA_001188425.1 Eucidaris tribuloides | reverse complement strand
AAAACCTCCGAAGTGTTTCATTATTCGCTATTTATTCAAGAGTTTCATTTGATAAACTATCATAAGTATAATAAAACAGGACAGCTCTTTTGTTCTTTTCTTCTCCCCTGTTTTGGTTCTGAACTTCTAACCATATTCTCTTGATTCCCTCCTATTCACACTTCTCCATACAACTAACTGTATGTACTCAATTGATTGTACTGCAATGTATACAGCTCAGATTATAGCATGGAGAAAAAAACTGTTGTGCCAAACACTTAAATTGGTCAACTTTTTGTTAAAAGTTTTAAAGGCAAGGTTCACCCTGACATCAAGTTGGTTTTAATAATGCAGAATAATGAGAGAAACATATTAGCGAAAGTTTGGCAAAAATCCACCAAAGAATAACAGAGTTATGAAGGCTCAAAGTTTAAATTTTGTGACGTCACATGTGAGCAGCTCCCTGTCAAGTAATATAAATTCCATAGAAGTGCTGTTTTCTCAGAAATTTGACAATCATTTTACCTGAGCATTCAATATATTATCAGAAACATAATTTCATATCAAAAAATCAATTATCATGAACCATTAAAAAAAAAAGGCAATTCACAGAATTTATATTACATGACATACTGTATGTAGGGAGCTGCTCACATGTGACGTCACATAATTAAAACTTTGAGCCTTCATAACTCTGTTATGTTCTGTTATGTTATGTTCTTAGGTGGATTTTTGCCAAACTTTCACTTATATGTTTCTCTCATTATTCTGCTTTTATTAAAACCAACTTGACGTCAGTGTGAACCTTGCCTTCAAGAGAATGGCTTTGATGCCAGCCAGAATATCAGTGGTACAGTTATGTTTGTGACAGCCACACACTCTCAAAGTATAGGGACATTGATTTTCCATTTACCGGTAAATTGAAACAGAAAATCCGCTTTGGTTCTGTAACTTTTCATGTGAGAATTCAATTCTCATATGCAAAACGAAATCCATGCTATTGCTGTGTACATTTTGTATAACAAAACGGAATTTCCATTTTTAAATCAAGTTGAAATGGAATTTCAGGGTTTCATAAATGGAAGCGACCATATTTTGAAACGGAAAATCACTGTCTCTAAAAGTATGCTGAATGAATTGAATATGAATACAAGCTTTAGTTAACACATCAGTAAGCAGATACCAAAGATGTGTGAGTTGCTTTGAGGAAAATGTCATTATGCCATGATGCTGAATGTATTTATAATGAAAAAAAATAATATTAACTGATATCTACACAGTTTAGGACATGTAATTTACATACATACACGCAATAATTTACACAAAAAAAGATCCATGCAAGCTCATGTATACTAGTATGCACTGCTCATGTACCCCTTTATTGGAGATTGTGTGTAAGGATAATTATTTCTTTAAAAATATTAATTTCTTGGATTGGAATAGTGGCAAGTAGGTTTTTTTTTTCCTGTTGTCTGTTAAATAAGTCATTGCTTGTTATATTTGTTGTAATACATACTAATTCTCCTAAAATTACTGCATTTCATATCATTTATTGGGCTCGGAAATATTGTTTGGAGGTTTTTTCCAGTTTTTTTCCGGTAAAAACCGGGAAAAAATAGTTTCTTCCGGTAAAAACCGGAAAAAACTAGTTTCTTCCCGTTTTTTCCGCTGTCCCAGAAAAAACTATTTTTTTCCGGAAGAAACCCAACCCTGGTTAAAGGTAAATGACATGATTGAGGGTAGTCCTCAACTTGGGCTGTAACTACTCTAGGATCAAGTAAACTATGCAAAGATTTTCCTGCCAAAATCTTGTAGTCAAACGTTGACTCATTCTAAAACAACTAATGTCATTATCCCTCGTAGCAGGCAAACCTGCTGTGTGGCTCTCTATGGGTCCTATTTTTATCGTGCCCTGATAGAATTAACGTTCATGCTTGATTCTCCTTAAACAAATTAGAGACAAATCCTTCCAGCTGGGAGATCCACTCCAGCTGGTGTATAGTTGGTATATATTTCAACTCATTTGGTTCTTGAGGAATTTTCAAGTGTTCCCAATCATGTCACTAACCTTTAACCCATTAGCTACGGGAACCGGCTGTGGTCTGTGTTAAATCAATGGGATTGTAAGAATCTCGGAGGCAACATGTTAAAAGGCCTGTCCATATTTCTGGGTCCCAGTCAATCAACTAGGGTGGTAGACACACAGGGCATGTCTACACACTGTATATGAGTGCATTGTAGCAAATGGAAGTGTATGAAAGGTCTCACAATCTCCACCTCTCGATCAATTCCTGGCTTAGAGGTCAATCCGTTCACGCCAGAAAAATGTGATGTAATTCAGGAGAATTGTGATTTACCCTTTGGCGACTAAGAATTAGATACTGTATATGCTGAATATTTCGCGAATTTCGTGACTTACTGAACGCGAAAATTTTCACTTCCTGATATTTCTGTACAAAGTGAAATGTAAATACAATAAAATTGCGAAAATATACACACGCGAATTCCCCGTCTTGAGGCAAAATCGCGAAAATATATGGACGCGAAATATATGGCGTATACAGTATCTTGGGCTGGGGTCTGTACTGGGTATTGAAATCAAACTGTCACCAATCTGTCAAAAAAAACTCTGGAGCATAATTTGAATTTGATTTGCAATTGTGATTCTAATTGGCTCTCATACAATTTGCAAATAAAAATACCACAACCGTGATTGGTGATTACAATCATGAGTGCAGTTGACTATATGAATATAAAAACAACCCGTGTCCATTTTGGGAATCTGTCTTTATTGTTCCATATGAAACCAAGGATGACATTTCTTGTTAACCAAAGCATTAGTGTATTATTACTAGATATCTACAAATTATTTACTAGAAATTTGGGTAACGTGAGTTGTCATCTGTGGTTTCATATGGGACAAACACCAATGTCCAAAATGGACTTGGGTCGTTCTTACATTCTGATACTCAATTATGTTTTGGCCACCATGTGTGAACACAATTTCAGTTGGATACTGTCATCTCTGCTTCTCTCATAGCTTAACCAGCGTTTCCCCATGGGTTCCGTCATCAAGGTAATGATGTACTATGACAAGGCATTCTGGAAGGATTCGAGTGAGTATATCCGGGTTAACACCAACCTGTCAAATTGCAATTATTGAAATAAATTGGTGCTCCGGGAAATGGTTCACTTGCCAAATTGTACAACCACAACAACCGACTCAAAATGTGGAACAAAAGTGTTCCTGAAGCGTTTTTGACAGACCAGCTAGAGGTGGTGTGAAACTGTTCTCGGGCTGTTTGAACGTGGTGTAACCACACAAGTGTTCTGAAACTGGCCCAGCACAAGAAGTTACCCAATGTAAGTAAACACATGAACTGTGTCGGCTGGAAGTATGCAGAGACCTGCGACCACAGAGTTGGCAAACGTGGCTAAATCGTCATCGTGGTGGTAACTGTTGGTCTACTGATCGTGAGACACCTCGTGTGACGGCGGTGGAACCACACTAGTGAAGGTCCAAGCCTGGCCAGAGACCAGTTTCAGAACTTTTACGGCAGTGGAATTGGAGCCAAAGATTCAGGATTGAAGCCGCCAGGCAACACTCCTGCCAAAGGAATCCTGAATAAATCCTGTCCATGCATGCTTTTCAGTATATTTGTTTCATATTTTTTTGTTAAAAACACATAAAATTCGCGTGTGGTTTTGCATTTTTTTTTTGGGGGGGGAAGGGGGGAGGGGTATGTGACCTAATGACATTCCGCACCAGAGAGTAATATTGCATTTTAACCCAAGAACGAACATTGTACCAGATGTTTTCTTCCTATGTTTGTAATACTGTACTACCTAGAGACCTGGGGCTGTACTGTATATGCCATATATTTCGCGTCCATATATTTTCGCGATTTTGCTCCAAGACGAGTATTCGCGAGAGTATATTTTCGCGATTTTATTGTCTCGCCTGGACCGTGTATCAGGAATGAGAACTATGAAATCACTTTATGTTATGTACGTATGTAGTATGTCGCTCATTTGGTTAAGAAGTTCGTTAAATACTGTCAATTGAAAAAGTGTGCTTGCAATTCAAACCAAACTTGGTGAACAATGATCCAGTGGGTTGGGAGCTAAGGTAATTGGGGTCAAAGGTCAGTAGGTTCATTCTGGGTCATCTAGAGGTCGAATTGTCATAGGAATCGTACTAGTTCCTTAAAGTATTTGTTTACTTTCGCTGTCATTTCCACTTTTTTGGGCATCCAATTTTGTTCACACTGGTACAAATGATCCTGGTAGATACCACATGTGTTGATGAGATGTGAGGTCAAAAGGTCATCTAGGGTCAAAAGGTCAAGTGATATGAGGCCATGCGTAACATGCTCTCATTTCTTTAGTTCTGCATCACTTGTGTTCACACTCTGGTACAAATGATCCTGCGGGTAACACCAATGTGTGTTGATGAGGGATATGAGGCAAAGGTCATCTAAGGGATCAAAAGGTCAAATGATATGAGATTATATTTAACCTGCTCTCATTAACTTGTTTGTTGCATCAATTGTGGTTCACAACTTGGTACAAATGATCCTTAGGTATACCACTATGTGGTTGATGAGGATGATGAGGTCAAAGGTCGTCTAGGGTCAAAAGGTCAATATATGAGGCATGCTCTCATTTCTTTATTTCTACATCAATTGTATTCACACTTAGTACAAATGATCTGGTGATACCGCGTGTGTTGATCAGGTATGATGAGGTGAAAGGTCATCTAGGGTAAAAGTTAAAATAATGTATTTCTGCATCAAATTTTGTGTCAAACTGGATCAAACAATCAGTGGGAAAATACTCATGTTCTGTTGATGAGGATAGAGGTCGAAAGGTCATCTAGGGATTCAAAAGGTAATATTGCATGTTTTATTGATCGCGAAATCAGGTGAGACTCGTGGTTTGTGAACCACCTTGTTGTATTTGCATTCACTTGTGCAAGAAATGTCAGGAAGTAAAATATTCGCGTTCAGTAAGTCGCGAAATTCGCGAAAATAAAACCACCGCGAAATATTCAGCATATACAGTATTCTAAGAAACTGTAAGTTGTAACTTCTGTTGTAACATTAGTCTTACGCCAGAATTTAAAATCATTGTAAAATCAATTGTAACTGTATTCTGAAATATCTTACAACGATTTTAGTTAAACCCAAAGGCCATTACCAAATATGGTCCAATAAAAGAAAAGATTGTATTTCTCTCCTGACTCAGGGAGGTCCTGGATAGCCAATCGCATTTGATTGTCAATACGCACATTCACTTGGATACAACGCACGCATATGGCGCAACGTCACTGCTCATGAATAATCACTAGTGCTATCTAGAAAAATTAAGAGACTTGAGGCCTCATAATTTCAGAGACCTTTCAATCAACTTGACCACATCACAAAAAACAGTCAACTAAAGAATAACAAGATGCACCGTTTTTCACCCCCTTGGTGTACCCTGATTATAAAACAATTTGATGTTTTCTATTTGCTTAGATTATTCCTGCCTTGCTTTGGCCGATGGCATTATCTGTGGCACACAAGATGACTGCAAACCTGATGCCACCTATCCCGCCATTATAGGGTGAGTAGACCCTTCATCGGCAATGGAAGCAACTGAATAATTCACTACTCTTAGTTTACTTATAGTGTAGTTTTGGCTGATGGTAAAAAATGAAATTCTTTGCTTTCATGTTTTTTTTAGGTACACCTACATTATATGATCTATCAATGTCTTGAAAATTCCTTGCTCTGATACTCTTCCATTTTTGAAAAACTATACTGAAAATTTAAAATGTTGGGGGGGGGGGGATTGGGAACCCCGACATTTCCCATCCATCGGTATTGTAGTCATGATAACTAACTTACTGATGGTTTAAAGAGTGTGTTTGGGATTTGCAAGTCCATTACTTCCCTTCATTATCAATACCAAATGGTAGTTTAGTACTTACAAATGGTGTGTTGAAAGTTTGAGATCCATACGTCATGAATTTGTTGTTTTATGAGAAAAACTAATAACGATATGTTACCAGAATATTGTTCTTTCCGCCAGTTTAAATTTTGCTCAAATTGCGAATCGCGGTTATGTGTACGTTCGCATGACCAGCGGAGCACATTGATTGGTTAAATGGCTGGCTAAACTCCACGCGACCTTCAGCTAATGGCTGATCGGACAATTTTGGAACAGCCCGTGCACATTAACGTCACTGTAAATTTTGAAGTTTAAATGTCCACATTTTCACCAAAACTATGTATTCTACCCAAAGGTTCTATGACAGGTGTTTATTTATGCTAATCTCCACATTGTGAACGATTTGAGCTGCTTTCGTTCATTTTGCCATTTTCTCAGACGTGCAAATCCCGTACTCTGTCTTTAAAGTGATAGGCTAACATTGTGGAACTTCAATTTAAAAAAATGTCAAACTTTGATATCTGAGCTACATAGTAGTGTTCAAATGGACAAATGAACCCCCTAGAATACAAAAGTTTGGAAAGTTACACTGCCAATGGCAAGTTATACATTAATAAACAATAAAACTCTGGGCGAGTTTTATTAACCTAAGTGTACACACATTAAGTCTACGGGAGGAAATGGGCAAGTGAATTTAGTCAATTTACGATTTTCACTTTTTTAAAGCACTAAATAATCATTTTGAAATACAATTTTTTCAGGGCTTCACTTTTGGACCTCATCAAAGACACTGGTAGCATGGGGAATCATGCGGCTCAGATTTTTTAACCATGGTAAATGTTAGCCAATACCTTTAAAAGCTAACAAATGTCATTATAAGCAAGTTTTGGTTGGTTTGAGGTTGTTTTCAGATGTTGGAAGAACAATGATATACTTTATGAATGATGAATTGGTTTGATTGTCCAAAACTATACCTTGGTTTTATCTGTGAAAGCATATCCCTCAGCTCCCCCATAGCATAATCCTCACATCATGACATATTTGAGTTTGCTAGTTGATCAAAGTATTCAAGCGTGTAACAGTAACATTGTAGGTATGATGCTACACAGGTACCTGTTAGGATTACTTTGATATGATACCTTTGTATACAGTTACATTATTTTACGTTCGCAGAGACAACTGTCGGCTATTGATAGCACAGATTCAGTATCGGCATATGATGTACCGCGTGGTACCCCGTGGTATTGGTGTACACCCTGAATACCACATTATGTAGCCCTCTCTTATGTCCATCAGCATTTAAGTTGTGAAATAATGGTCCAGGTTTTGTATGTACAAAAATACCTTTTAGACAATCTGATAAACCAATGTCCTGGATACAGCACTAAAAAGATAATAATAATTCCACTAAATTCCACTAAAATCACCCTCTTGTTGATAGTCCGGTTGATGGAGAATGCTTGTCAATAACAGCCCTAATGGCAATACAGCGAAACCTGTTGGTCACCAACGGGAAATGAATAAATGTGGCCTTTATAGACAGGTTTTGAACACAAAAATCGTCTCAGAGGGAAGCATTTCAGTGGCCACTAGGTCAGCTACTTTAACTCTTAACATGCCAGAGGATTTAAACATCTATGGACTTCATGGGTCTTATTTAAGTGCAGAATCTGCGACTTCGGCACGCTAAGAGTTAAAGATGTGGCCACTAAGGCAGGTTTGAATGAAATTATTATTATTCATATTGTTAAATTATTTACATTTCATGTCACGCATATAGTTGCTAGAAGCAGGGCAGGTGGCGGCTACAACTGGATTTCTATAGTAACCAAGATGATAGTATAATTCAAAGAATCTTGGTTTCAATCTGGAATTCGGGATTGCATTATAATTCTTTGTTTTATTATTTTTTCAATAGTTTCATAGGTGGCGATGCTGCTAGACAGTACTGCAGTCTGACCAAGGACCAAAGGTAGGAAGACACTGTATTTTCAGATTGTTACCTTGCACATAATATTTTTTATGCCTCTGCAACGAAGTTGCCGGAGGCATTATGTTTTCGGGTTGTCCATCCGTGCGTCCGTCCATGCATCCGTCCGTCTGTTACCGGTTCTCATTACCGCGATAACTTAAGAACTGCTGATCAGATTTTGATGTAACTTGGACTAAGTATGTACTATGGGGTAACAATGAACTGATTAGATGTTGGAACGGACAGGTCAAAGGTCAAAGGTCACCGGGCCTAAAATATGTCTGATTTGGGCTCATTACCATGATAACTTGAGAACGGCCAATCAGATTTTGATGTAAGTTGGGTGAAGTATGTATTATGATGCAACAATGAACTGATTAGATTTTGGTGTTGAAAGATCAAAGTTCAAAGGTCACAGGGCCTAAAACGCGTATGATTTGGGCTCGTTACCACGATAACTTAAGAACGGCGTGTTGGATTTTGATGTAACTTTGGTGAAGTATGTATTATACGGCACCAATGACGTGATTAGATTTTGGAGTTGAAAGGTCAGCGGTCAAAGGTCACGAGGCCTC
Organism: Eucidaris tribuloides; assembly: GCA_001188425.1. Lineage (NCBI taxonomy): Eukaryota > Metazoa > Echinodermata > Echinoidea > Cidaroida > Cidaridae > Eucidaris > Eucidaris tribuloides. Next base: position 42,737 of record JZLH01S0054889.1, on the reverse strand, counting down.
ATACATGTCTGATTTTGGCTCATTACCATGTTAACTTAAGAATGGCTGGTCCGATTTTGATGTAACTTGGGTGAAGTATGTATTATAAGGCACCAATGAGCTGATCAGATTTCAGGGTTAAAAGGTCAAAGGTCGCAGGTCACAAGGCTCCATACTTTGTGTCTTTACCATGATAACATGAGGACGGCTTATCGAATATTGATGTAACTTGGGTGAAGTAAGTTTTGTGAGGCACCAATGAACTGATCATATTTTGGGGTTCAAAGGTCACGAGGCCCCATACTTAATGTCTTTACCACGATTACTTGAGAACAACTTGTCGGATATTGATGTAACTTGGGTGAAGTATGTATTATGGGGCATTGATGAGATTTCAGAGTTGAACGGTCAAAGGTCACGATGCCCCGAACATTTCAAGTTTGGAATTGCACGTGCGGAGGCATACCCCATCGGCTGCGCGTAGCCGAATTGCTCTAGTTTAATGATAATACTGACCTAATTTGGCTAAAGAAAGGAAGTGACAAAAGTGTTATTTCTTATAAATGAGAAATTTGAGTCTGTCATTTACACTGACATCAATGCATTATCACAGCATTGTGACTTAGCTATCTTTCAATAGAATGACTATATCTTCTCCGAACATTTCTTGAGGTACGTCATATTGTGGATGTTTAAAAAAATATAACCCCAATTTGAGTGATTTGTCATGTGCTTACTTCTGCGAAAGGAGTGCAGAATAATGATGGTGGTGATGATGACAATTAGTGTTGTCACCACGCCCGGCACTGGTGCCGGGCGGAGCTACCCTGCTCTCATAATCTCCGCCCGGTACTCACGGTAAATTTTAGCCTTGCCGCCCAGCACAAAGTTTTACCCCCACTGAATAAAATTCTTAGATTTCTGTGTAATTGAGTGATTATTCACTTAAGCGGGCCCCTGGATCCCCGGCAGTGAGGGGCGAAAGCTTTGCTCGCTACGCTTTGCAATCACTTTTTGCCCGGTTCTAAAATCACTCTGGTGACAACCCTGATGACAATGATAGTAAGACCATGGCAGTATATTGATATGTTCCTTGAAAACCATTCAGTGCTGTATCGCAAGGTGTTTTCATTGCTTATGACTTAAAAAAAAACCCTCTCTCTCTATTTCCCATTTTATGATTCCCTTTAGTGTAAGAATTAGGCCCTGGTTACACCAACATAACCGTTCTGAGAACGGTTTCAGAAAGCTTCCATTAATAATCTCGGAACGGGTTTGGACCTTCAGTGGTGTGGTTACACCGCCGTCAGACGAGTGGTCTCCTGCTCGGTAGAAAGGAGGGTTACCACTGGCAACGATTCAACCACGCCCGTTCAGTGGTCAAATGTCTCTCCATCCTTCCGGTCAACCAAGGAGCTTAAGCTCCTTGGGTCAACGCAGTTCGCGTGTATACTAATGTTATGTAGCTTCCTGTGCTGGACCGGTTTCGGAACGCTTGTGTGGTTACACCGCGTTCGAAATGGTCTGAGAACGGTCTCAGACCACCTCTGGAGGTGGTCCGACAAAAACGCTTTCGGAACGCTTTGGGGCCACTTTTGGGTCGATTGTTGTGGTTACACCATGAGTGAAAAGTTCTGAGACCGTTCTCAGAACGCTTTTGATTTTCGGTGTAACTGGGGTATTAGTGACTCAGTTTTTGACCAGTGCTTATGAGATTTGGCACACACATTGGTCGGGGGGGGGGGGTTGGGAGGGGGGGTTTGGGAGGGGGGGTTGGTGCGAAGGACACGGCTTTTTAATGGTGTCTGAAAGTGTGTTGCCATGGTAATGGCATATTTTGGCATTAAGTCAGGGATGTGATGTGGTGGGGATATTAATCACCTTCAGTGATTGTTTTAGTTTTAAAGACACTGTGTAACATTGTGGAAGCCCCATTTTAGAAAAAAATTGTCAAAATGTGCTATCTGACATATCTGGCAGTGTTTGGATGGACAAATAAACACCCTAAAACACAAAACTTTAGATAGTTATGCTGTCATTTGTAAAATTTGTACAGATAAAATGCAGCACATGAATTATTCTCAGCTGAGAAAACTTCTGCAACACAGCAGTCTATGAGGGAAAACTGGAATGGTCTCTCTATGATTTTCACTTTGAAAAGCACTTAATGATCGTTTTGAACTGCAATTTTCTCAGGGCTTCATTTTTAGACCTTATAAAAAACACTGGTCGCATGGGGACTCAAGAAGCTCAGATTTTTAAACTGGAAACATTGTTATACAATGCCTTTAAACTGATTATTGTTGAATTATGCCTTTAGAATTAGTACTGCAAGTCATCTCTTTGTGTTTTGCATTTTCCAGGAGGGATCTTATTGCTAAACGCTATAGTGAGATTTTCAACTCGAAGGAAGCTCTAAATGTAAGTAAATTAATTATTTTAGTGAATTTTTATCTCCACTTTTCGTGGACATAATATTCAAAATTTGTAGCGTCAGTTTTCTGTAGAAACAACATAACTACCTTTGTATGATTGTCTTTAAAATCCATGCTGTTAAAATATAAATGTTGATTAACATTGTTAAAGGAAATATACTATATTGCAACAAAATATTTTAGTTCACCTGAGCCAGAAGGTGTCTAAATAACTCTGTATATATATCTCTTGGTGTATATATCTTGATCTATATCTCTATATCTACTGCTATCTGTATTTATTATATAGATATTGATGGTTAAGAGAGTGTAATTACATATTTTTGGACCTTGAGAGAATCATATTTCCCCTAGGGGTTAGATTTCATGTGCTTTGGGAAAATATGATCAAGAGGGAAATTATATCTTCCCAGTTTCCAAAAAGTATTACTGGTACATTACACTTCCCATCAGTCAATATCTGATATATTAAATGACATATATAATTAGATACAGAATTATTGATATTAAGGAGATCAAATTTTCAGGTACAGTATTTTCCAGTTGTAAGCGCTCTTTCCAGTCAGTAATCAAATATTCAGAATTAGTCAGACGGACAAATGCTATCCAACATGCAATCTTTACTCAACTCAATGTTACACTGTTCTTTATCTGAAAACAGTCTCATCACACATATAAAATTGAAACCAAACACAAAAGTCAGAAATAAACATGATTACACAAGTTGTTTAGCGTAGGTGTGGTCTACATGTGAAAGATGTTCACAGTACACTGAGGAAAGTGATACTCCATAATAGTTTTCTGGTCAACATCAAGTTTGTTTGAAAGAGTATTCATAATTTGAGCAGAAAACTGCGAATTTGGTACAGATGTAAAGATCGTGAACCTCACAATGAATTCAGTGAGTTGGTCGGGAGGAATGTGGTTGAATATAAAAATGACGGTGTGGTTAAAAGTTGGTGAAGAAATCAGAAAGAGATTTTGTTTTTGCTTTCCACATTTGTCACATTAGGAAACTGATGATGTGTAGGACCACTGACTGGTCATTTTCAGGGCTATGTTTGCCCTATTATTCTACAATGTTATTTATTTAACTCGTTCATTTCCATCTTGTTGTCACACTGAAGCATTCTTCTTGATTATTTTATCTTTATCTATTGTATAAAAATATGTATGTTTTTTAACCATTATCAGCCAAGGTACTACGTAGAGAAAAACTGGATGGAGGAGGAGTATATAGGTGGTGGTTATGTGGGAGTCCTGCCCCCTGGAGTTATTACTAAATACGGCAAGTATGTACTGGTATCATCAACTTAATAGTAATCAGTGATTCTATACTGAAACTTTGACATTTTTACAACAATTTTTTAGTCTTCTGACCAGACTTTAATACCGTGATGATATCTTTTATGGTCATTTTATAGTACTATGGTGAGGTAATATCTTTTTGAAAGAAGTAGATCATGTTAAAATAATGTGTGTCGTACGGGACAGAGAGAATATGCCACACAAGATGCGACTGATATTCTCCTATTTCATTATGAAATAATAAAATGTCAAAGATGTCCAATTATTGCTTTTGCTTTCTTAACCCTATTTTAACTGGGCTATTTCAGACCAGGTTTTTACTGGGGGGGGGTCAATTCAGATCTCGGGCGCCGATCGTGCGATCGTCGCGAAAATTTGCATGCGCATAGAGCCGGATGTAAACTACAGAATTCTGTAGTAAAATTTTCAAAAAAAATAATTTTTTTCTATTTTTTAAGTAATTATTATGAAATAAGTGTATGAATTATGTTTTCGTCTTAACTCACTTAATATGCTAGTAGATTCTAATTTTGTGTGAAATATTTCTTCTGAATGTTCCCATATATACAACAAATTCCAAATTGGATTAATTCTTATGTATTTTCATTGTTTGTGAATTTTTTATGTATTTTTTTTTTGATTTTGTTTTCTATTGTTATTGTTCATATGAAATTTGTTGGGGCACTTTTGCGATGATGATAGAAGGCATAAAATTAATTCATTTCAACTCAGTAAAGCTAAATATGATAATTATGATTTTTGGCTGAAAGCAATTTCCATTGATTTCGTGTACACAGAAATCCGTTTTTTGAGCGATTTTGGGGTTGAATGATGATATAAATAAACAAGGGTCAGCAGCGTCGTAACGGAAGTTCGATTTTCACGAAAAACGGTATCCCAAAAGATGCGGCAAGTACTTGAGTAAAAAGTCAGCGAGCGCAAGCGAATCAAAAATCTTGCGCGAGCAGCTGGTCCTGCGAAATTTGTCACGGGGGTGTGGTAAATTGGACCCACCACCCCCCGTAGGGTTAAAATAAAGTATTGTTCCTAATTGTTTGGACAGGGGATTGAGAAAATAGCTATTAATTTCCCTGTGATTGAATCACATAGTAAGACAGATAATCTGTGTGGCTGATAAGTTTCCATATTTCAGTTTTATGATTGCAAAATCAATTCTTCAGGAGCTTATGACAACAAATGGTTGAGTTATGGGTGTTGAACATAGATTACGAATGTTATGATATAATAGTTACACAGTTAAAAATTGCATAAATGGTAAAGCCTAGTCATATGTTTGGTATAGAAGTCTTTCTGTGGTGTTCTGTTTTTGATTATTTATGACATCGATAAGTCATATTTTCTTTTAAGTTGTAGATTTTATTTCTCATCTCAATGAATTTGTTACTGGAGGATTCTTTGTTATTTTCTGGACGATTGAAACAGATTAATTCACTAATAGTATAAGTTTAAGCCGATATGAAATAACTATATTAAGATTGGTTGTTAATATAAATCAATTTTAATTCCCATTTATTTTTCCAAGTTCTGCTTTTTGTTGTTATTTATTTTATTTTATGTTTCATGGTTTCCTTAAGTTACAGTAATTTTTAAGCAAAGATAACAAATTTGGCACACAGGATAGTTTAAATTTAAGTTTTGAATGGATCAGTGATTGTAGTGTGTTGATTTTACATTTATCAAGATTATAGTTCTTGGTTTACAAGCTGTAAAGGACAAGTGTAAAATGAATAATGCCTGGCTACAAGCCTCAGCCTTTTCTTTCCATTACCTTTGTACCTTTATTTAATACCCCAATGTCAGTTTTTTGCAAAGTCTTTAGGAATTATATATATATTATTACGCAGATTATATACTTTAATTGTATTTCTCTTATTAAATTACTTGTATCCGTAGAGTCTTTTATTCAGTGGCAGTGACTTATTTTCTATTTTTATATGTTATGCGATGTTTGGTGTACTGTGGTACCAAGTATTAGTAATTAGATACATTTGTCCCTAAATTACAGCACCAAGCTTGTTCCTATTATCATTTGCTTCATGTTGTGTTGATGTAGACTTTGTGTCAATAAATTGTGGGTAAAATGTTATTCATGCACCTTCTATAACATTTACTGTAAGTGTTTTGTGAGCACTATCAGAAGACTGAGTAGTAAATTTCATTGCCATTTATTTAATATTTGCCTCATGCAAAGGATTTATAAGATTCAGTGGAATTTACTGAATCCTGTTATTATGTTGCTTTGTGAACATGTTTTATCAGATGAATAATGTAATACTAGTAGATGCTGTCTAAATCCCTTAAATTGCCGCAAGAAGGGGGGGGGGGGTGTGCAAGTCAATTAGTAATGTTCTGCGATATTAAAGATTGAAACCTTAAAAATATCAAATAATCATTTTCTATGTATTTCTTTATTTTATGAGTGAATAGCGACCCCTGTGGGTGACCTTGAAAAATTTTTTATTGCATTTTGTAGAGTTTTAGTTGTTTATATTTGTGCAATTTTGAAGTGATCGGAACTTTCAAAATAAAGATTTTAGAGAGGGCGGCACATGTGCCCCCCCCCCCCCCGTTGGGACACGGAGAGCCAACAATAGTAAATGAGTTTGCAATACTTGGCCAAAAATAAGATTTAGAGGTGGGGGGGGAGGCACCCTTGGGACGGAGAGCCAAAACCACATTATGTTTATGATTTTGCATATTGACGGAAGTTGTTCTATGGTGTTTATGAAGGTGAACAATCATGGCAATGAATTAGATTCAATAGGCAGTGTCAGGAGACCATCTGTGCTCTTTGTATAACTATGATTATGTTTTTAGATCTCCATTTGTGAGGGGTTTTGATGATTGCCAATAATAATCATTTACATTAGCTACTACCTTCTGAATCCAAATGATATTTTTCTTCAATGATCAGTCAGTTTTAACATATTCATTTTGATTTGATGATCATTGATTATGATTGATGATATGATGGTGGATTATTTG
>JZLH01S0054889.1:24024-35984 GCA_001188425.1 Eucidaris tribuloides | reverse complement strand
TGTTGGTTGCTCCATCCGTGCGTCCGTCATGCATCCGTTCCGTCTGGTTACCGGTTCTTCATTACCGCGTATAACTTAAGGAACTGTGATCAGATTTTGATGTAACTTGGACTAAGTATGTTACTAATGGAACCGGTAACAATGAACGTGATTAGATGTGTGGAACGGACAGGTCCAAAGGTCAAAGGTCACCGGGCCTAAAATATGTCTTGATTTGGGCTCAGTACCATGTATAACTTTGAGAACGGCAATCAATTTTGATGTAAGGTTTGGGTTGAAGTATGTTATTATGATGCAACAATGAACTGGATTAGATCTTTGGTGTTGAAAGATCAAAGTTCATAAGGTCCAACAGGGCTAAAACGCGTATGATTTGGGCTCGTTACCACGACTAACTTAAGAACGGCGTGTTGGATTTTGATGTAACTTTGCGTGAAGTATGTATTATACGCCAATGACGTGATAGATTTTGGAGTTGAAAAGGTCAGCGGTCAAGGTCACTGAGGCCTCATACATGTCTGATTTTGGCTCATTACCATGTTAACTTAGAATGGCTGGTCGATTTTGATGTTAACTTGGAGTGAAGTATGTATTATAAGGCCACCAATGAGCTGATCAGATTTCAGTGGTTAAAGGTCAAAGCTCGCTCAGGTCACAAGGCTCCATACTTTTTGTTCTTTACATGATAAACATGAGGACGGCTATCGAATATTGATGTAACTTGGGTGAAGTACAAGTTTTCTGAGGCACCAATGAACTGATCATATTTTGGGGTTCAAAGGTCACGCAGGCCCATTTAAGTCTTTTACCACGATTACTTGAGAACAACTTGATCGGATATTGATGTAAACTTGGAGCTGAGTATGTATTATTGGGCATGATGAGATTTCAGAGTTGATCGGTTCAAAGCGTCACGGATGCCCGAACATTCAAGTTTTGGAATGCACGTTGCGGAGGCATACCCCATCGGCTGCGCGTTAGCCGAATTTGCTCTATAGTTTAATTGATAATACTGCCTAATTTGGCCTAAAGAAAGCGAAGCTGACAAAAGTGTTATTTCTTATTTTAAAATTGAGAAATTGAGTCTAGTCATTTACACGACAATCAATGCATTATCACAGCATTGTGGACCTTAGACTATCTTTCATAGATGACTATATCTTCATCCGAACATTTCTTGAGGTACGTCATATTGTGGATGTTTAAAAATATAAACCCAAAGAAAAAAAGCCCCATTGAGTGATTTTGTCATTGCTTACTCTGCGAAAGGATGTGCAGAATAATGATTGGTTGGTAAATGTGATGATGACAATTAGTGTTGTCACCACGCCGCATAGGTGCTGGGCGGAGCTGACCCTGCTCTCATAATCTCGCCCGGGTACTCACGGTAATTTTAGCCTTGCCGCCAGCCACAAGTTTTTACCCCCACTGAAATAAAATTCTTTAGATTTCTGTGTAATGAGTGATTATTTCACTTTAAGCGGGCCCCTGGATCCCTGGCAGTGAGGGCGCGAAAGCTTGCTCGCTCGCTTTGCAATCACTTTTGCCCGGTTCTAAAATCACTCTGGTGACAACCCTGGATGACAATGATAGTAAGACCATGGCATATATTGGATATGTTCCTTTGAAAACATTCAGCTGCTGTATCGCAGGTGTTTTCATTGCTTATGCACTTTAAAAAAAAAAACCCTCTCTTCTCTATTTCCATTTTATGCATTCCCTTTTAGTGTAAGAATTAGCCCTGGTTACACCAAACATAACCGTCTGAGAACGGTTTCAGAAAGCTTCCATTAATTAATCTCGGAACGGTGTTTGGACCTTCAGTGGTTTGTGCGTTTACACCGCCGTCAGATCGAGTGGTCTCCTGCTCGGTTAGAAAGGAGGGTTACCACTTGGCAACGATTCAACCACGCCCGTTCAGTGGTCAAAATGTCTCTCCAATCCTTCGGTCAACCAAGCGAGCTTAAGTCCTTGCGGTCAACGCAGTTCGCGTGTATACTAATTGAATTTTTTCTTTCTTATGTAGTTCTGTGCTGGACCAGGTTTCGGAAGCATTGTGTGTTACACCGCAGTTCGAAATGTCTGAGAACCGGTCTCAGACCACTCTGCGAGGGGTGGTCGACAGAAAACGCTTTTCGGGTCAACGCTTTTGGTAGGCCACTTTGGGTCGATTGTTGTGTTCAACCATGATGTTTTGAAATAGTCTGTAGACCGTTTCTCAGAACGCTTATTTTGATTTTCGGTTGCAACTGGCGGTGATTAGTGACTCAGTTTTTGACAGTGCTTATGACGATTTGGCACACACATTGCGTCGGGGGGGGGGGTGGGAGGGGGGGTTGGGAGGGGGGGTTGTGAAGACACGCTTTTTAATGTGTCTGAAAGTTGTTGTTGCATGGTAATGGCATATTTTGGCATTAAGTCAGGGATGTGATGTTGGTGGGGATATTAATCCACCTTCAGTGATTGTTTTAGTTTTAAAGACACATGTGTAACATTGCTGGAGCCCATTGTTTAGAAAAAAATTGTCAAACATGTGCTATCTGACATATCTGGGCAGTGTTGGATGGACAAATAAACACCTAAAACACAAAACTTTTAGATAGCTTATTTGCTGTCATTTGTAAAATTTGTACAGATAAATATTGCCCAAGCACAATGATTATTCTTCAGCTTTGAGAAAACTTCTGCAACACAGCAGTTTATGAGGGGAAAACTGGAATGGTCTCTCAATGATTGTCACTTTTTTTGAAAAGCCAGCTAATGATCGTTTTGACAATACATATTTTCTCAGGTGCTTCCACTTTTAGATCCTTATCAAAAACACTGGTCGCCAATGGGGACTCAAGAATGCCTCAGATTTTTTAAACTGGAACAGTTGTTATTACAATATGCCTTTAAACTGATTATTAGTTGATTATGCCTTTAGAATTAGTACTTGCCAGTCATCTTCTTTGTGTTTTGCATTTTCCAGGAGGGATCTTATTGCTAACGCTATAGTGCGATTTTCAACTCGAAGGATGCTCTAAATGTAAGTAAATTAATTATTTTAGTGAATTTTTATCTCACTTTTCGTTGGACATAATATTCAAAATTTGTAGCCAGTCAGTTTTCTGTAGAAAACAACATAATTACCTTTGTATGATTGTCTTTAAAATCCATTGCTGTTAAAATATAAATGTTGATTAACATTGTTTTAAGGAAATATATACTATATTTGCAACAAAATATTTTATGTTCACCTGAGCAGAAGGTGTCTAAATAACTCTGTATATAATATCTCTTGGTGTATATATCTTGATCTATATCTTCTATATCTACTGCTATCTGTATTTATTTATATAGATATTGATGTGTTAGAAGTGTATGTAATATCATATTTTTGGACCTTGAGAGAATCATATTTCCCCTAGGGGTTAGATTTCATGTGATTTGGGAAAATATGATCAAGAGGGAAATTATATCTTCCCAGTTTCCAAAAAGTATTACTGGTACATTACACTTCCCATCAGTCAATATCTGATATATTAAATGACATATATAATTAGATACAGAATTATTGATATTAAGGAGATCAAATTTTCAGGTACAGTATTTTCCAGTTGTAAGCGCTCTTTCCAGTCAGTGATCAAATATTCAGAATTAGTAAGATGGACAAATGCTATCCAACATGCAATCTTTACTCAGTAACTCAATGTAACACTGTTCTTTATCTGAAAACAGTCTCATCACACATATAAAATTGAAACCAAACACAAAAGTCAGAAATAAACATGATTACACAAGTTGTTTAGCATAGGTGTGGTCTACATGTGAAAGATGTTCACAGTTCACTGAGGAAAGTGATACTGCATAATAGTTTTCTGGTCAACATCAAGTTTGTTTGAAAGAGTATTCATAATTTGAGGAGAAGACTGCGAATTCGGTACAGATGTAAAGATCCTGAACCTCACAATGACTTCAGTGAGTTGGTCGGGAAGAATGTGGTTGAATATGAAAATGACTGTGTGGTTAAAAGTTGGTGAAGAAATCTGAAAGAGATTTCGTTTTTGCTTTCCATCTTTGTCACATTAGGAAACTGATGATGTGTAGGACCACTGACTGGTCATTTTCAGGGCTATGTTTGCCCTATTATTTTACAATGTTATTTATTTAACTCATTCATTTCCATCTTATTGTCACACTGAAGCATTCTTCTTGATTATTTTATCTTTATCTATATATATTGTATAAAAATATGTATGTTTTTTAACCATTATCAGCCAAGGTACTATGTAGAGAAGAACTGGATGGAGGAGGAGTATATAGGTGGTGGTTATGTGGGAGTCCTGCCCCCTGGAGTTATTACCAAATATGGCAAGTATGTACTGGTATCATCAACTTATAGTAATGGATGATTCCGATTAAACATGTGACATTTTTACAACATTTTTTAGTCTTCTGACCAGAGTTTAATAACTTGAAGATATCTATCATGGGCATTTTATAGTACTCTGGGGAGGTAATATACACAAGTGGTCAGCTAGTGAGAATTCTCCTTTTTGACAGAAATAGATCATGTAAAAATGATGTGTGTCGTATGGGACAGAAAGATGTCCCACAGGACGAATGACTAATTTCCTTCAATTTCATGAAGAAAAAACAAATTATTCAAGATGTGCAATTATTGTTATTGCTTTCTTAAACAAGTATTTATTCCTCATTTGTATGGACAGAAAATTATAAAATGGTAATTTTTTTAAATATGGAATCACCTAATACAACAGCCAGACAACTCTGTGTAGAGCAATGATGTTCTCAATATTTCAGCTTTGATTTCTTACCATCTTCAGTAGTTTATGACAGCAAGCAAGCTTGTACAATATATAAAAGGGTTTGAGTATGAATTTGCAATTGATAAGTAATAATAATAATACAGTTAACAATGCCTTGCCCATAATTGCATAAATTTGATAAAGCCTACGTCAGTTATTTGTGCAAACCCACTTTTCTTGTTTTCTATAAGTCGAAGATTTTATTCTCAATCCCAATGAATATGGTTACTGGAGCATTGACTAGGTTTTTTTTTCAGGACAATTAAAGTCTGAATTCACCTTTTAGTAAATAAAAAAGAAGTAAGTGATATTTATTCCAAATTAGATAATTTCTTGTTCGTATGAAGCCATTCTTTTCCCATTTTCCCTAAGTTATTTGCTTTTGCTGTTATTTCTTCTATTACTTTTATTTTTAATTCATGATTTACTTAAATTACAGTACATGTGAGTAAAGGTAACCAAATTTGACACACAGTTCTGAATTTCATGATTTGACTGGAATCATTGTTGTAAAAGCATGTTGATTTACATTGATCAAAGATTATGTTCTTGGTTTGCAAGCTTTTCTTAAGGACAAGGTAAAATCAGTAATGCCTGACTACAAACCCTCAGCCTTACATTTACTCTTACATTTTACCTTTATTGATATACCAATAATGTCACCTGTTTTGCAAAGTCTTAGAATCACATATATATTATGCCACTATCATGATACTATGTTACTTTCCTGCCAAATTATTTTGTATCCGTAGAGTCTTTTGTGTAATGGTATTTTTATGCCTCCGCAACGAAGTTGCCGGAGAGTTGCGGAGGCATCATGTTTTCGGGTGTCCGTCCGTGCCCGTCCGTTACCGGATCTCGTTTACCGTGATAAACTTTGAGAACTCCCCCGATCGGATTTTTGATTGTAACTAGGACCAAGTTATGTACTCATGAGCACCAATGGAACTGGTTAGATTTTGAGAGCTGAAAGGTCAAAGTGTCAAGTCACCAGGCCTTAAATATGTCTGATTTAGGCTTTGTTCCACGATAAACTTGAGAGCGGCTGTCGGATGTCCATGTAACTTGAGTGAAGTATGTATATGAGGCACCAGTGAACTGATCAGATTTGGAGCTGAAAGGTCAAATGGTCAAAGGTCACCGCGGCCTTAAAATTGTCTGATTATGGGCTCGTTACCGCGATAACTTGAGAACGGCCAGTTGAATTTTCATGTAACGTTGGGTTGAAAGTATGTATTATGAGAAACCAATGAACTGATTAGATTTTGGAGGTTCAAAGAGTCAAAGGTCAAAGGTCACCGGACCTTAATATGTCTGATTTGGCTTCGTTTACGCGATAAACTGAGAGCGGCTGGTCGGATTGTGATGTAACTTGGGTGAAGTAATGTATTATAAAGCCACAATAAACTGATTAAATTTTGGGAGCTCAAACGTCAAAGAGTCACCGGGCCTAAAATATGTCTGATTTGGGTTCTGTTACCGCGATAACTTTTGAGAGCGGACTGCTGTTCGGATTCGTGATGTAACTCTGGGTGAAGTATGTTTATTAAAGCACCAATGAACTTATTAGATTTTTGGAGCCTCAAAGGTCAAGGTTCACGGAAGTGCCTTAAATATGTCTTGATTTGGGCTCGTTACCGCGATTACTTGAGAGCGGTTGTCGGATTGTCATGTAACTTGGATGATGAAGTTATTTATTATCAGGCCACCAATGAATCTTGCATTAGCATTTGGAGCTGAAAGGTCAAAGGTCAATGGTCACCGGGCCTAAAATATGTCTGATTGTGGTGGTCGCCTCACCGCGATAACTTGAAGAACAGCTCAGTTGGATTTTCATGTAACGTGGAGTGAAGTATGTATTATGAGGCACCAATAATAGTGATTAGATTTTGCGAGCTGAAGGGCTCACAAGGTCACGCGGCCTTTAAATATGTCTGATTTGGCGCTCATTGACTGTGATAACTTAGTATGTTTTTTTTCCAATTTTGATGTAACTATCGATAGAAGTAATCTAAATATAAGTCACCAATTACTGATTTCAATTTTGGAGTTTGAAAGGTCAGAGGTCAAAGAGTCACAAGGCCTTCATATCGAATTGAGCTCATTTGTCACAATAATTAAGAACTGCCTTAAATGGATTTTAGTGTAACTTGGTCAAAGGCGTCACATGGGCTTATGCTTGTTCATCTAATTAGGTCTTGCTACCATCGGTAACTTGAAGCTTTTCAATTACATAATTGGATTGGGACTGCCCAGACTGCGGAGGCTATACATCGACTGCGCACAGTCGAACTGCTCGTATTTTATTTTATGATTAAAGTTTCTGCTATGTTGGTATTAATCCTTCCACAGTTAATAGTAATGGCCTGGTATCTCAGAATGCGAACTAACTCTTGATTGCTTAGTAACCTGATTTTAGGAACATCACTTCAAACAATATGTTATTCAATTTGGTGTGCTTTGACAAATTCATACTAATAACTATGTAAATTTTTGTCATGAAATGACATTGGCAAAATTTCATTTTACAACATATTTTAACTATTTTTTCACTTTGTTATTAAATTTAAGTATAAATTGAATGTGTTTTAAACTTTGGATTGTTCCACAGACAGTCAACTAATAATTCCAGACTTCCAGAGTTAGTCAGCCGGACTTACGTTAGGACTATGGTTAGTTTGCTTTCAAGAGTACCAGGCCATTTGGTGCATATTGTACACCCTGACAGCATGCAAAACCTTTGTATATCCTACTTATCATATTGCTTCACCTGGTTTGTTGTTGTAGACACTTTTAGGTTCTAATAGATCTATGGTGAAAATAATAACATTGTATCATCATTACATAATGCTATCACATTACAATGTAATAGCGCTAGTAATGATTGTGCTTGCAGTCAAAACAAGATATGTGCAGTAAATTTCATGTCCTGTCGGCCTCTGTCAACATTTTGCCATTATTCCAAGGATTAAGTTCATTTAGGAATTTTACCATTTATCTATTATTATTAGCTTGACTGATTGTTGTGTTACATATTTTGTTAATTAAATGACATTATTTTGTATAAATAGGAGTAAATAAACTCCTCAAAAAAAGTTTGGAATCCGAGTTTTGATCGTTTTATAATCTCCAGTTTCGTAGTAATAATCCAATGCAAGCTTTGTATCATCCGGAAAGATTATTAATTTTCTTTAAGTTGATACCCTATTTGTTGTGATTATGCCATCAGGAAAAGCTGCAGCATTTTAAATTGTGTGTAAAGTTAATTTGAAAAGCTTCAAAATGACCAAGTTCGGTAAGTCACCCCAATTTTTGTTGTTGTTGATGAGTGAGTTTTCCATGTTCTCTTTGGTTGTTGTTATGCACTCTAATGTGAACATTGACATGGATTGAAAGAAAAACCTTGCACAAGTAAGCAAACAACAACAACAATAAAAAGTGTAAAAAAAAACAAACATGTAATGAGCATTAAAAAACTGAGACATAAGACATTTAATCTCAGGACTTTTCACCACTATTAACAGCCACAAAGGATTAAAAACAGTGTCAGGGAGCTTGATTTGCCTGGTTTTCTCGAGAGAGGGTATCACTAAGTTAATGGACTAACCTCATTAGCCAGCCCAAATCTCAACCTCCATCTTAAACATTTGTGGGATTCAACTTGGCCTGGCTGTCACGGAAGCAGTTAGTCACAATATGCAACGACCATTGGCCAGTTTTGCGTCACTTACAAATTTGACGAGTGGAATTGCCATCCCACAGCAACCAGATCACATAGCTCATCAACAGCATTGGGAAGTGGTGCCAGGCGATTGGTACAGGAACGTGGGTATCCACCCGATTACTGAACTCTGTCATGTCATTGAATCAATGAACATTGATGAATCAAAGATCCATGTGAAGATAAATATCAAAAAGCCATGCAAAAATCACGCCCTGCCACTTTTTTTTTTACTTTGTGTATTTAATGTGGTGAAAGTGTCTGTGAGATTAAATGCCTTTGTCCATGTATTTAAATGGCCATACGATTGTTTGTTTATTGGTTGTTTCAGCTTTTTGTTGTTGTTGCATCGCTTACTTGTGCAGGGGTTTCTGTTTCAATCCACATCAATTGTTCGACATTAAGAGTGCATACAACAAAAGACACGTGGGAAAAACTCACTCATCAACAACAACAAAAATCGGGCTGACTTACCGAACTTTGGCCATTTTGCAGCTTTTCAATTTACACCTTTCACCACATTTTAAAATACTGCCCTTTCCCTGATGGCATAATCATAACAAGTAGGATATCATTTTTGGAGAAAATTAAATCATTCTTTCGATGATTACCAAGCTTGCATTGAATTATTACTACAAAACTGGAAGAATATAATCGCATCAAACTAGACTTTCCAAACTTTTTTTTGAGGAGTTTATTATCATTAACAGGTTATGAAATCAACACTTATACAGTAAGTAATGAGACTTTCTGCAAATTAAACACAAGGCTTAAAGGAAGCAAGTTTCATGTTTTGCTTTCAAAGGTGAGCCGTCATGGCAAAGAGTTGGGTTCAGTAGAGTGCCTGGACGACCCAAACTGTGCTCTGTGTTAACTATAACAGTGATTTGCGTTTCGAGATCCCACTTTGTGAGGAGTTATATTTACTATTTTATTACCTTGACATTTGTACTTCTTCATGCCTGTATAAAACATTGGGTATTTCATACAAAGTGTTACTCAGCATCCAGAATTTAATTTAAAATATTACCGACACCACACAAAATGTTCACATAATTCTGCAATTTTTTGCTGGATTGAACCTGTACTTAAACTTTGGTCATTTAGGCATTCCTCTGTGTGTAGTGAAATGATGCCTGTCTGTTAATTCAGGAGTGCGAGGATTCAAATCCCCTACCCGGTGTGTTTAAAAGTCTTTTCATACAGCAGCCTCAAAAACACTTATTTCAATACTTCCTTCGTTTCTGATGATGACCAAAGCTACATGGTTGTATTCACAAGCCTTTTTAATCTGTTGCCTCCACGATTGTGAAAACTCATGATAGCTAGTACAGGGCACATCCACTTCCTGTAATTGACGGGGGTACCCAATAATATTTGTGTTCATTTCATTTCTCTGTAAGAGTACTAAGAGAACCTATAGGACGACGTCCATTTTAGCCGGCACAGAGACAGCCCACCCAGTGGTCAGTTCACATGGATGGTGCTTGTCCAGGCTGTAGAGAGAGAACGACGCGGCCTAGGAGGGTAAAGACTGATTTTTTATCTGATAGGCGCTTCGGTAAGATCTTTCAAAATCCTAGCCAAATTTTGAAAAATGAGATAATTATGCTAATTTATGCAAAATTTATTTCAAAATCAATGAAAATGTCTTTCTCCTTATTGGGGCCAGCTCCTGAATCTTATTGTTCAGATTGATAACTAGGGGCATCCAACATGTACAGAGAATTTTATGACATTCATTCTAATTTATGATTATTTATGCATATTTATTTAAGAATCGCCAACATAAAATGCCTGACTTTATTCTTGGTGGAATTTGATTTTGTTTGTTTTGTTTGGATAGGGGCTGTTCAAATTTCCACACAAGAATTTTTTTTTTTAAAAAAATGACAAAAAAAAGCCTAAAAGCCTGAAATTGCATTTATTTTGCGTTCGTTCCTAAAAATTGTGAGATGCAGGTGAGACATATTATTGCATTGAGTAAACATTTCTTGTTATTTTAGCGGATAGAGGTGGGGCTGGGCTTTGCAAAGTGCCAGAAAAAGTTTAAAGATACGAATGCATATTTTCACAAGAAATACTTTGTGATTTGGTGATGTACAGTGCCAATAGGCATCAAACAGAAGTCAACAGGCTTTGGGTTGCAGGGGCTTTGAAATATGTTAAGAGATAGGGCTCTAATATAACACCAAGTGCAGAGAGCAAACGCATTTTTAACAAATATTGAAAATCACAGAGAGAGGTAAACCAGGGAAAAAATAAATGTTTTCACCGTTCTCATACCTAATGCACAACAAACTTGTTTTACCATTTTGGTTGTACAAATTATTGCCTACATATTTTAGAAAATTCCTGTTCTGCATAATTTGGTTTGGCATCTATTCACCGATACTTCACATCTTTGGGAAGAATTCCGAAGGAGCATGACTTTGCAAGATGAAGCTGATACCTGCTGGGAGTACTGGATATTAGGGACAGCGAATCATATATCGGTACTGGAATACAGGGATGGAATCTAACTTGTTACTCGAATATAGGGACAGAATGCCACTTTTAAATAGAAAAAACAAAACAATCTAATGTTGCGTTGACAAGTGTATTTTATAGCGGGGGTCTAAGATCTGGAATGAATTCACACCAGATAATCAATTCAAGTCCATCTTTAAATTCAACTCAGCGTAACTAAAAATCTATTTACATGGAAGCAATATTCAAATTTTGTCTGGCATTATTACACCTTGTCTGTGCTGTCGCTTTCCTTGGGTGATTAATTTTTTAACTTTTTTTTTTATTTTTATATTGTTATTTTCATTCTATTTTTTTTACTAGTTACATGATATTTTAGATAAATTAATAAAACAATATTTTGACACTCTGAGTTGCAGGCGTTAGCATTGTGTCCTGGTCGGCTGGGTGTGTGGTACCAGGTCGAGTTTTGGATATGGCGTCCATTAACGATTCCATGCTTTATCCACAAATGCTTTCTAAATTTCGATCTTTGAGATTTGAATCTGGATCAGGCTCGGCTGTCGTCACTATATGCTGCAGCTGATACGGCGATTTGTTTTGGATCCATCGTAAATTAGGTGTATGTTATAAATATGCCATCTATACGTTTGATTTATTATATTAACAAATTGTTATTTTAATACTTAAGGTTTTGGGGCAAAGCTTTATTTATAAAGCTTTTGTTTTCTTGCTGTCTCCTCTATCTCATTCTTTTTATATTCTGTATATTATATCTATGATATTTTTTATATATATTTTTTTTTTTTCAATTCTACTGATGGAAATAAATGAAATGAAATGAAATGAGAATATCTAAACTTGTTTTTTAACCTGGAAATATAGAGACATGATCTTAAATGTGTACTGCGACTATAGAGACGAGATCCTTAATCTTGTACTGAAATACAGGGAATTAT
>JZLH01S0054888.1:99622-110531 GCA_001188425.1 Eucidaris tribuloides | reverse complement strand
GCTGTAGATTTCAAAAATGCCATTCATTCCACTCACCTGTTTTTTTTCTTCAGAAACCGAAGAAAAGGGAGCAAAATTACCAGCAAAACTAGACATAATCCCCACTTCCTGATATACTCAAGGCATAAACTTCAATGTTCCATAATAAAAAGCACATGGTATATTTAGAAATACCTGCACATGGCATTGTTTCAAAATGTCTCGTAGCTTTATACTGCTAGACTAGCCGGAAGCAGTGATACTTTTATATGTCAGGAAATCTTCCTGTAAAGCTTTTCTAGCTTTCTATTTAGAATTAAAAGGTAGAATGTTTCAAAGGTGAAAAAAGTGAAAATCAGAATGATCTATGTTTGTTAAAGCCAAGGTATAGCTTTGGTAAATGGTACAAAATTAAATTCTTCGCAATTATATTTTGTAGATACACCTACATGCATATTATCTATCAATGTCCTGAAAATTGCTCGCTCTGAAACCCTCCCAGTTTTTTGAAATTACTCAAAATGTAAAATCGTCGGGGGGGGGGGGGTGGGGGGGAATCCCCGACCCCCGAGATTTCCCAAAGGTAATGTACATACTGCTAGATGCTCTCCTTTAATTTAAACATCGTAATTTGTCACTATTATAAATTTTCAGTAGGTTTGATATTGTTTTCTTCTGTCTGGGGTGACATTAGAATACTTTGTGAAAGATTGGCAAAAATTTTGTCTGATCGACCAAAACCATACTTTGGCTTTAACAGTTTGTGTATCCCTGTAAGGTTATGACATTTGAAGCAATGTTATCAGGAAAATTCCTGTGTCTTTGATGATTTGGAAGGGCGGGGGTAACATCAGAAAATGATTCTCAAGATAAGACACAATTTTTTTTTTTGGGGGGGGGGAGGGGTATGTTTAATGGCACATGGATATCATAAGGTAACAATATGAACCCAAATATGATTTTGAATTTCACCTATTTGATGTGGACATTTCATGTCTTAAAATGTGGTTATAACTCATAACTTTATAGCACTAGTGCAGTTTTGGCCCACACATCAATAAAATACTTGAAAAATAAAAAGTTTGACAGTATTTTTATTTGTTAGCATGTTTTTTGCATAGTAAATTTTAGCATCACTGGTTTACTGGTTTACATTGGATATTTTCATACAAATTTGATATTTTTATTACAAAGTTTTTGTGAAATGGTAAAAATGTGTGGCTATCAATTACTATATTGTTAGAAGGAGTTACTTTACCTACAACCTTTGTACGTGACACTTTTTTTCCATCATGTGTCTAAAACAGTTATGGCTGTTTGAAATTGACTGTATACTTCAAAGGCTGCTCAATGTGAATTATTTGTCATGTTAAGAGTTAATGTCAGAGTCATTAAAGGCAGTGGATCTCATTTGCAAACATCCCCGCAGACCAGGAAAAGATAACCCATGCCCTTAGGCTATTGATGAAAGGCATGTGTGTGAAATTTGGGGGTCAGTTATCACCTAGAATTTGCAAAATGCGAAAGAAAAACAATAGCCGTTTAGTGTACGGTCTATGGTTGGAATTTTTTTCTCGCGAGTAAAAAATTCAAATCAGAGTCTAACGGTCACAATAATTCCACTTAAACTGAGTTTCTAGCTCCTATATTTTGCTAGAGGTTCCCAGATGGCATTTTCTTCTAAATGCCATCAATTGTATTTACACAGTGTTAATTTTGAGCCATGCAAAAGAGATCCACTGCCTTTAATGAGGTGGGTTTCATACCGAGAGCAGGTGCGACAGAGGTGTATGATCTATTTCAATGTTCTTACTTCTTCAGCAAGGTTTCAATCATATCCAGCCAATCTTCTGAAGTGTTTTGTGATCCTTATAAACATCAGGAATTCTTTGACAGAACCCTGTGACATTTTGCAAGCCCTAATGTACTGAAACTTTGTTGATAGAACAGGGTTGCTCTCAATCTTAGAGAACATGATGTGTCTGAACTTAATTGTCTGATGTACCACACAGAATATGATGATTGAGGGTGGTAAATGCTAAACAAAATCCACAAAAGAACATTATAAGTATAGCTATACGATTGTGACTGTAGTGATTTCAATATTTGATTGTATATGTGAAGGGCACTCGGGCTGTGGTGAAGCAGCTAAATGGAAACATTCAGGTGCTATTTCAAATTTTGTCACAGCCATGTTTGATGTACTTTGTGTACATGCGTGTCAGTAATATCCATTCTGGGTACCAATAAAGTCTCAAAATTTCCTAGAATTTGTCACATACTTATGTGCCTTTAGTAAAAAGAGGATTTTTTTTTTGTCTTGGGAACATGTGTGGTGTTTGTTTTGAAGTGAAGCAGAATGGAAACTTCCCAGCATTTAAGCAATGAACAATATCATTTTATAAACATTCATCAACCAATTATCAGTTTGTTTCTTCTATGTGTAGTTGTATATTTAGTATTATATTGAAAAAAAATTATTCTGATACATTGTATCATGTCTAATTTGTTTTATAAATCAAGAGATATGATTTATTTTGTACAATAAATCCCCACGGGGGGGGGGGGGCACTGTCATTACAAGATGTACACCATGTGTGTGTATGGACTTTCAAAATGGACCCTAAATGAGTAATTGTCTGTCGATCTCAGAATACCCTAAACAAGTATTCAAGTCTGAAAAGATACCCTAAACAAGTATTCCAAGTATGAAAAGATACCCTTTCTTCCTGATTTTGCTGATTTTGATACCCTTTTTGATGTACGCACGTACATTGCCCGGCCGTGAAAAACAACCCTTTTTACTCGTTTCTTCACACACGCATGGTGTACACCTTGTAATGACAGTCGCCCCCCCCCCCCAAGGAATAAATCAAAACAAGATGAAATTATGAGTTTGGTACTGAAACACAGAAATGATTTCCTGATTTTCTTCTCTATTTGTAGATTGTCATGGAATTCTCTCATCCCGATGGTCGTCGGGTTCCCGTGGTTCTGCCAAATCGGAGTCTTCTGATCATGACTGGTGAGGCACGCTATCTCTGGTCACATGGGTAAGATGATGGCGGTATAACCCTCCCTATTGATGGTGTTGTTTGCCCAACTGAATATGAGGTGCATTCACACTTACAGCAAACTTCGCGAAGTTTCACTTCCCGAAGATTAACTTCGCGAAATTTGGTAATGTGAACACAAACTTCCCGCGAAACTCCTCGGAAACTTTCGCGTGAATACTTCCCACTACTTTGAGGCAAATTCCTGAACATCGAGGAACTTCCCGCGACATTTTGAGTGTGAACACAAACTTCGGGAAGTTATATTCCATGAGCCTCAGCGCATTTCCGGTGTGGAGACGTAATTGGAATTGAATACGTTATGACTTAAGTATACCATGTAGCTCGGATATTTACGTGCGTTTTGTACGCAGCAACGTAAGTACATCCAAACTCATTCAATTTTTGTGTGAGCTTGGTACTTTCATTAGAAAAATATGAAATATAAAAGACATTGGAGCATCGCGGAAACAAAATTTCTGATCAATCTGTGGAGCCAAATGTCCATACAATGTGATTGTTTCCACATGCGCAGTGCATTCCAAATCTTCGAGAAGTTTCGCGAGAAGTAAATCTTCTTGAAGTTTTACCCCAGTGTGAACGATCAAGCCAAACTTCGCGAAGTCTTCGAGAAGATAAACTTTGCGAAGATTTGTAATGTGAATGCACCTATTGTTTAACTTTTGGCAGTGCACATTTCCCGTAGACCCAAGTGTGAAAATACTCATTGCTATTCCTGAAATGGATAAGAATACAATGTTATAATACTGTTAGTAAGTAAGGCTGTTGACAAAATCCGTTTTAGCGTTTAAACTTAATTTCTGTCGCTTACGTTTAGAGATTTTGAAATCCGTTTAGATGAATTCTGCATTCCCCTATTCCACTTTTCTAATTTTCCCCGACTTTCTTTTACATTTTCTATCCACATCACGTCGAAGACGATCACGCTCGCTTAGTCCCACTGATATAACAATCACAATTTGATCAGTGCAGTCGACCGTTGTGCATGCACGAATCTTAACAGGACAATTCACTCTAAGCGAGAGTGGTAATCTGTTCGCATGTATTCAGTGTGTATGATGCACACAACCACACAGCGCGGTAAATGGCCGCAGTCAAAAGACTGGTGATCCCACCGCAAAGGTATTGTGCAGTCCTGAGTGCACTATCGTATGCGCGAAATATGACAACATTCAATGGTGCAGTGTGTAGACGGCCGAGTTGACATGAAAAGACACGTTTGTGGAACGATCGAAGACGATTTTATTTTGGAATAAAGTTCAAAAATCCTGTCTTCAAAGTGAATGTGTGGTGAGTTTGTTGTGTAATTTGATGATTGAGGACACAGTTTGTGTTGAATGTTGATCATGGTCGATGTCTATTCCATGTGGGTATGGCGGTACATCGGTGTGGAGGAGGAGGAGGAGGAGGAGGAGGGAGGAGGGAGGAGGGAGGAGATCACTGCACTTTCATTAACATCACTGCACTTTTATTTCTTCATTTCTTTTTCTGTCCTGCAGGATAACACCCAAGAAGACAGATGTCATCCCAGATCCCACGTCAGCAGATAACCTCACCCTTCATCAACGAGGGCAGAGGACATCACTTACCTTCAGAGCTATTAGACGGTCACCATGCACCTGTAGTATGTATTGGACATAATTGTACAAGCTTTAAGATTTAGGATTTGTTCATGTCTTTCTCAAATTTGGTGTGTTCTCCTTTACAGTCTTTTAAAAGAATAATAACTTTGTGAATTCGTGCAAAGCTTTAAACACATTTCAAAACAACCTCTATTCTCCAGCCATAAAGTACTCTGTCACTAGTATAGACTATAAATTTTGTTTTTTTATTTCTCACTCCCCCTCCCAATGAAAAAATAATAATCACAAATATAATCATCAATATTAACCCACTGAAAATGATTTGATTTTGGCATAACACACATTCTTCATTGAACTTGGCCTAAGATATATCGAGACTAGTCTTTAACAAGTTAAAGAATTTTGAAATTTGAAAAAACTGTAAATTGGCATAGAGCTTGTTTTTTACTCAAAACACTAATAAATTGACTCCAAAATGTCACAAATTAGTTAAACATTCTCAGATTCCCAAAAATTGACAGAATGATATCTTGTCATACTCACTGTTAATAATTAAATTATGTATTCCTTTTGAAATAAATAAAATTAATCTTTGAGATCACACTTTCATTGACTTCATTCAGGGGAAGATATTCTTATACTCACCTAAAAATTTCTCACTCTTTGTAAACTTTTCATGATTTGTATTTAAGTTATGAGTAATGCCAGCTCTTCTATGTATATATTACCCACACAGTAGTAATGAATACTCCAAGCAGGTAATTTTATGTGAGAACTTGGTTGCAGGGTGGCATACCCACATTTTTTCCGCTTACCACCCACAAAGACTTAATTAACAACAATGATATCAATAACAGTCTTTCAAAACAAACAGAAATTAAAAAGAAATACCTCAAAATATATATTTAAAAAAAAATTTGGGAAACATCACCTACAATCACATTGGGTGATTTCAAGTTTTGGATTAGTGTTATTGTTAGTGTTAGTAGACGGCAAGAGCCGTTAAAACGAACTCCAACACTGCGACTCGGATTAACGGCCACTATCGATTCTGTACACGATTGTGACGTCACATCCCTTGTTCGACGAACATGAAAACCGCGGAAAACCTGAAGAAATGTTGTAATTTCTTCATGAAATTTAAACAATTGTACTACAAATGTAACACTGTCGGAAAGGCATGTACTTCCCTCTTAACTTCATGTATTTGACTTATTTCATTATGTCTTAGTTCTTTCACAATCTAAAATATTGTAATTTTTTCTTGCCGTTTACTGTGCGCCATCGCACTGCCATACACATTACACGTACAACTGCGCGACCCAGCGAGGTAAGCTGAGACAGAAATAACACTAACACTAACAGCGAACTTGAAATGGTGATTTTCTTAATTCCTGGGGTCCAGTGTTTGTGAATGGGACAAACACATGTAAATCGCTAACACCAGCAACCCAGCCCGGTTCAGCAGATGATTTTTAACACTACCTATAACACCAACTTCCGGAAGTGCATCTTTAATTTCGGGGTCAACTCGCTAACACAGATCGATTTCAAGTTTTGGATTAACGCTTGTGTTATTGTTAAGATAACACTAACACAAACACTAATCCAAAACTTGAAATCACTCATTGACTGATTCTCTCTCACTGCTTAGATTACCCAAGTCAATGTGACAGTCAGCGACAACCAGAGAAGGAACCTGCGCTGCCTCCCGAGGTACAGCAACCCAGGACGGAAGAAGAAGCCGCTAGACTGGAGGAGGAGCAGGTACATGCGGTGTATGATAACATTGCTGAACATTTCAGTGGGACACGGTACAAACCCTGGCCCAAAGTGGTGGAGTTCCTCAATGACCTGGAGCCTGGATCTGTTGTGCTGGATGTGGGTGAGTCTTTGGTGGTGATCATGCTGTGGTGGGATTTGAACCTGCAACCTTTGAAAGAAGGAGCCTTGTGTATGACCAACAAACTATTTCTGACTGGATCCAGTAAAACCCAGCACTAGGTGTCAAAAATCAAAATTAAGATTTTTATACCACTGAAAAGATCTGTTCACAGGCTTTAATTTGGTACCTATTTCATAGATATTGGATGATATATGGCCGAGTTGTGGGTTCACATTGTGATAACGTGTCACAAGGAAACTGGGAGAAGGGGTATTAAGGTAGTGACATGATTGGGAACACTTGAAAATTCCTCAAGAACCAAATATATACCAACTATACACCAGCTGGAGTGGATCTCCTAGCTGGAAGGATTTGTCTCTAATTTGTTTACTTAGGAGATTCAAGCATAAACACATTACTATTTTAATTCTATCGGGCATGATAAAAATAAGACCCATAGAGAGCCACACAGCAGGTTTGCCTACCACGAGTGATATTGACATTAATTACTTTAGAATGAGTCAACATTTGACTACAAGATTTTCCCAGGAGAATCCTCCCATAGTTTACTTGATTCTAGAGTAATTTCAGCCCAAGTTGGAGACTATCCCAATCATGTCATTTGCCTTTAAAAGTTGATTAATGACCATATTAACTTGTTTTATGAAATGATGAATATCTGTATTTTGACTCATGTTTTGAGTTAATTTTAATCTTTTTGCAGATGGATGAGGAATAATTCTTCTTTCCAGAAATGTGAAAATCTCAATTTGGACCCGAGACTCATTTTCAACTTTTGAGGTTGTTTTCGCCAAACAGTAAATTGGCAACAAGCACCAGGTTGCGCTAGATTGGGTCACATTTATGGTGTTTAATAGATAATGATTTGCTGCGGATATGTCTTAGTTCAAAATCTAACCAGCTCAGCTGGTAGAGCACAGGAATTGTTATTCCAACTTTGTAGATTTGAATCTCATATTAGCAAGTGTTTCTCTTCTGGTTTAAATTTATATTAACAGGATTATCACAAAATTAATTTTCAACATTACTCAGATACTCCTACATGTAATTTCCATGTATGGATATCATGGTTTTATCATCTTTAGAGGAATTTGATGAATTGTTTCTTGGGAGCTGAACTTGATTGAAAAATCTTAATGTAGTTTACTGCAATTGTTATAATAATTCATGCATAAATTTAAATGGTATTTAACTTCATGACATTCAAATGATTAGATCATTAATTAAGCCAAAATTTAACTGGGATTTATGAGAGCCACTCATGTGGGCATAGATCATAAAATCAGTAATTATAAAGGAAATGTTCACATTGTAATAACTCACTAACTATTTGCAAAAATATTTGAAAATTGTGCTCATATTTGCTACAAAGTCTGCAAGACTGTTGTAGTTTTCTCTCTTCAGATTATTCTGAATAAGTTAAGTAAACAATTAATTATTAATTAATTGATTAATTAGTTAGTTCATTATTTATATATTTGTTGCCTGATTTGTGTGCAATGATAAAGCTTTTCCATTCTAGAAATAGTTTTTTTTCCATGTGGAAAAGCAGGTGTTCAGTGTATAGTTTTCATAAATTGGGTTGGATTACAATTGATTCAGTTTCTCTTTGTTATGACAAGCCCCTTTTACTAGGTTGAAAATCAAGAATAATCTATCTAAATTATATTTATGGTAAGTGTTATTTTTTTAGTGCAATGCTTTAAATTGAAATAATTTTAGATTGGAGTAAAGATATCTTCCGTTTTGAGAGTCAAACTGCCCTAGTTTCTTTTCTCATGTGAAAACCAAACTCAGATTAAAATAAAGATGTTTCATCCATTTGGACATGTACACTTCTGATTTGTTTTCTCATGTGAGTTGTTAATACCTGTAGCCTCAAGGCAAACAGTCTTGAATCAGAGTGTCAGGGGAGCACCAAAAATAAAGAGAAATAAGAACCATGGTTAAACGACACTCTTCAGCAAATTAAGTATTGTTCATTTATATATATATATAAGAAGTAAAGATATTTAATGCCGTAGACTAATACTACGTATCACATCTGGAATTTTAAAAACACCGGCGGCCACTACGTTACTTCCATTGTTGGAATTTTTTTATCCATCTTGCTCCGTGATGCCATGACAGAATCTCTTGCTTAAATACTCATCTAGAGTTTCCATCAATAGAGCTCTTTTTGCAAGCCGACACCAACAGGAAATGCATCGGATGAATGGTTGAGTTTCGAAGTGTCGTCCTTTTGCTCTGGTTTTTTTCCATCAACCTTGTCTTGATTGACTGAAACAGGAAATGCTGTCGTGTAAATAGGTAAATAAGACCGTATAGATTATTGTAAATAATCCCGCCCTATATTCCTGATTTTTTTTTCTCCCTCCAGGTGTGGAAATGGACGTATATGGCAGTTAACAAGACACTGTACATGGTGAGTGTGATCACTTTATTGTCTTCTGTGTATTGATTTTTATCTGTGTTCTATGATTATTACCCTCTTGGGTTTTATTTCAGCCATTTTGTTTGTTATTGCTCCACACCAAAGTTGCAGGGGGATTATGTTACGGTTGACTGTCAGCAGTCTTTCAGAAATAACAAGTTGGCAAATGATTGAGTTACAAGCCGGGTGAAATCAGTATGCGTACCTGACGTCATGCTGGTTATTTTCAACTCAATGACCCATTTTATGTTGGGGCTATTACTTCTCATTGAAATTATCCAATCATTGTGTGCTTTGTTTGTTTGTGTGTTCTTTGTGTCTATGATTGTTGTATTTTGTGTGAGGGGGAAGGTGCAGTAACGAGCATGTTACATTACATATATTGAAGGTCAATTCTCCTGATCAATGATTCAAACACTCTCTCTCAGAATTAATTGTCAATAATTTTTTTTTTTTTGCATTTACAAGTATTATGCCCCCTCAGACTAGAGTCTGGAGGGGCATTAAGCATTGCTCCTGTCCGTCCGTCTGTCCGTCCGTCCTTCCATCCATCCGTCCCCCAAATTGGTTTCCATTGGATAACTTAGAAAATTTTGGACGGATTTTAAAATTCAGATTTTATGCCTCGGCAACGTAGTTGCTGGAGGCATTATATTTCGGGTTGTCCATCTGTCCATCTGTCTGTCCGTCCATCACCGGTTCTCGTTACCGCGATAACTTAAAACTGCTGATCGGATTTTGATGTAATTAGGACCATGTGTGTCTATGAGGCTTTGAAAGGTCAAAGGTCAAAGGTAACAGGGCCTAAAACATGTCTAATTTGGACTCATTACCGTGATAGCTTAAGAACGGGGCATTGGATGTAACTTGGGTGAAGTATGTATTATGAGGCTCCATTGAACTGATTAGATTTCAGAGGTGAACGGTCAAAGGTCATGAGGTTCCATAGTTGGTGTCTTTTCCACCATAACATGAGAACGGCTTATCAGATATTGATATAACTTGGGTGAAGTATGTATTATGGGGCATTGATGAACTGACGAGATTTCAGAGTTGAAATGTCAAAGGTCACAAGGCCCCATACATGTCTGATTAGGGCTTGTTACCCCTATAACTTAACAGCTGATCAGATGATGATGTAACTTGGGTCAAGTATGTTTTATGAGGTTATGATGAAATGGTTAGATTTTAGAGTTGAAAGGTTAAAGGTCACAGGACCTTGTATCTCATTTCTGTTCACTACAATGGTAACTTAAAAGACTTTAAATCAGATTGAATACATGTACATACATGAATGATGCATTTCAATTTGGAATTGGATGGGGATGCAGAGGCCTACCCCATCGGCTGCGCACAGCCGGATTGCTCTATTTCAAACTTAACAACATTGTTTAATGATGCCTTAAAAGTTACATGTATCAGCCTCATCCACCCCCTGTTTTCCCATAATTGGTTTTCCAGTTGTCCCTGTGGGTGTATGTCATAGAATCTAGGGCTCCTGTGTCGGCTATCTGTGTATGATTTACATGTAGTAGACATCCATCTGTCAATAAGCCTGTTGATGTTCATACCAGATTATTGAACTCTGAATATCATGTTCGATGATGTCAACAGATGCTGTTTGTTTGTGACTGAACCAGTGGCACCAATTCCCTTTATGTTTGACAATATCAAATTAATGATATGATGGTGTAAATTCTGAAATAACTTGTAGGTTAAGCTTTGTAACACACTTTGTTGACAGTTATATAATTGCATCTTTAGTTATTGGGTTTGTTACTGGTGAGTTCAAGCATTGATGCATTTTTATCAGGTGGGGGGGGGGAGGGGGGTGATATGGGAGCCACAGCACCACCTGTTGATCTAAAGGTCTAGAACAAGACATAATCATAATGTGTCTTGCCCTATTATATTAATATTTGACCTCATTTGA
>JZLH01S0054888.1:10895-23162 GCA_001188425.1 Eucidaris tribuloides | reverse complement strand
GTAAGCCATCCAATGTTATCATTATTATCTAATTCTTGTCAAAAAAATATCAAATTAGAAATTTAACAGAATCCTCTCCAAATCATCGACTCTGCCAATGGCAGCTCACTGATTTGATTTTTCGTGAGACAACATGTTATCCTTCTTATCTATTAGAATTCACATCTGTTCTCTTAATTCAATGTACCGGTGTGATGGCCGAGTGGATAGAGCGTCCGCCTCACAATCGGGAGGTCGTGGGTTCGAGCCCCGGCCGGGTCATACCAAAGACTTTTTAAAAATGGTACCTTCTGCTTTCTAGCCAGGCGCTCGGCATTCTAGAACAGAGAAGGGCAATAATAGCATTTATGTTATGCAGGGTCCGCTGGAAGATCAGTCTATTTGATTGAAGTGGCTTCCCTGGGTAAATAAAAAATATTATTATTATTATTATTATTATTATAGTAAATTAAGCCAAACAAGCAAAGCTAGAAGTTTCAATATAATATGATTCATTAAAAAGTGGTTAGTTATACGCTATTTAAGTGGAAAACTGGATTAACTAATAAAGCAACACACATCAGTTAGCCAATGGGCAAATACGAAAGTTCCCGGATGCGTACAACATTTTTCCTCACTGTACGACATTTCCCGATGTGCCCCCTCGTCTAACTGCAGTGCGTATACGCGCATTCCTTTGCGCGCGGGATACGCGTTAATATCACGGCGCTTGAAAGCCCCTATTTAGATAATAATTAGTGATGAACTGTTCATTCATGTACTGTCCTCTTCCCTAGTAAAAGTGGCACAATTGTGTTTTACCTTTTCGTTAAATGAAAGATGACTGCGCAATTGTTTGCACCCAGCTGGTCCTTCGTCTGGTCACCTCATTTGCTCGTCTGCCGGTTTATTTGGAATACAGTTTTATAAATTATTCACATTGTGCAACAAGTGTGCATCTTACGTTACCATGGTTGCCACAATCCATGATCCTTGGCCGTCGAGGGTTCTCACGTAATGTCACGATGGAGTGTGAACAGTGGTGCGTCCGCGCACTGGACCATATCAATTGTTTGTATGCCGTGTTTTTTCCCCCTCCATCGTGACTGCCTGTGGGAGCGCTCTATACTGCACATTAAGTTCCATTGTGTTGCTATCCATTCAACTTCCTAGAAATATTTAGTTAATTATTTATGTTATATTGTTTAACCTATTTTTTGAACCGTGTCCATATTAAATTCGACATTTTTTTCCCATGTTTGGGACTATAAATTACAAGTTTTACTTTTTTTAGGTTTCCTCCATTATTTTCACTTTGTTTTTGTTTCATCAATTTTAGCAGCGACATGATAAAATAAACACGCTTTTCTGTTTGATATTTATTTTTGTTAATTATATAAGATCGATGTGCCACTCGCAATTAGCATGCATCTGTTATTACCTTATTACTTTTTTTACGTAAGTATCAATTCAAATATTTCTGTCATCTTCATGTATTTATATCGCCGTTTAATTGCTCAACTGAATTGGAATGGAGTTTAAAAATATTCATAATTGTTACGTTGTGTATCTCATATTGTTTTATGTGTTATATGTAAAAATGTGAAAATATGGAAATAAATAAAATTGAAAAAAATTGAAATATATCGTTGTGCGGCTGGCAGAAGGTCATTAGCAAATGCTCTAAGCAGAAGGGCGTTAACAGTAAATTGTCTGTAATTTGAAACCCATAGGCTTATTCCATATTTTCGCCTTACGTACTGATAGAAGGATCTAAAAGATCACAGTACTTTGATTTAATGTGAAATAAGCCAATGGTTGTCACGTTACAAGCAATTTACTGTTCACGCCCTTCTGCTTAGAGCATTTGCTAACGACCTTCTGCCAGTCGCACGACGATATCTCAAGAGTAAAACAATCAAATTGAACTGAAGAAACAGCATTTGAAAGCTAAGACTACATTCTTGACGTTGATGTAAGCATCAAGTCACAACTTTTTTTCTAATTACCAAAGAGCGTGCTTTTCACTTGCACAATTTTTTTTCGACAGGCTGTATATCATAACCTGTAACAGAAATATTCTCCAGATTGTGTCATTGGTTTGCTACTACAGTATATTTTGTAGGACTAATGGACACAGTTCATACTCATATACTTTAATAGTCCTTCCCCACAAGACTAAGATCAATATAGAAATATGCAAGTCACAATGAAATTGTCACAATGCAGAAAAAACATTTTATTGGCATTTAAATTTTATCCCACTGTGGATGAAAACCGCCAGCACCACATTACTTTAATATTTTCTAAATATAGGCAGTTTAACTCCAATACCTGTATTCAAAACCTTGTAACTTTGGATGCGTGTGCTGGACACTAATTGTGTAGCAAATGTGGTCAAAAAATCTGTTGAGCAGATCCCTATTCTGTATAAGCAAAGAATGAACAAAGAAGTGCTGGTTTGAATCTCAAGTTCCTGCTATAATAAGTGCAATATTAAGTCTGTTGTTTAAAGTTGATAATGAAAATAAAAACTCTGTCTGTATCATGAGTCTACATGCAGTTTAAAGTTAGGATCTCACTTTTGTAAGTTTTTGCAAGTAACTTTAAAGTTGGTCTGAATCAGTGATACACCATAATAATAATGTGTATGAAATCTTAAGAGTCAAAAGTGCAGTAATATGTTTTAGAGCAGGGGTTCTCAAATAGAGGCGCGCGCGCCACTTTTGGCGCATCGGGCCTTCCAATGTGGCGCATGGAAGGGAAGCCGATGTGATAAAAATTATAAATTGTTGGTTGAATTTGTATTTCAGTAATTAACATTAATTAGAGCCATTCTGGGCCACTTAAAACGCTTCATATCTGAGAGCTTCGGGGGGCACCGCCCTCTCGACCCCCGCCAGGGGCCCTTTAGCGGACCACTGGACCCCACGCCGCAAGGCTTTGCTCGCTCCGCACGCAGTGATGCCGAATCTTACTTTTTTTGCAGTATTTGGTACTTTCTTCAGTTGCAAATACTTGTGATTTTGAGCTAAATGCCTCAAAATGCCCCTTTTTTGGTGGGATCACGTTGTGCACACTTCTGTTGAAAAAAATAGATAAAAATACCTTTTTACAAGCCAAAAATACCCTTTTTTCAGACTGAAAATACTTTTTTTATTCGTAAGAGGTTGGCATCTCTGCGCTTGCTTGTCGTGTAACATGGTGGCGCATTATAAATTCTCGATAACAAATTTGGCGCTTCAACAAAAATAATTGAGAACCCCTGTTTTAGAGAATGAAAAACAAACTCATATTTTGTTTGACTGAGCTCTGGTTGGTGAAGTAAACATTACGGTTTGCCCTTTCTCTTTCAAATTGTAGTCTTATGACACCACCATGCATGAAAATTCATTCTAAGGGTAGTTCACAATCAATACTTCTTCCAGATACAGGTATAGTAAAGCAAATTAAAGTTGTAGGTCTGCAAATGAGAGATCCCATCTTAACTTGCAGTTTTGTAAAGGTCATCAATGTGTCCCAGAACTGAGTACAATTGATGTGCAAAATAATAATAATAATAGTAAACAATAAAGCTATTTAAATTCCACACAATTATCACACAAATTTACACATTTGATGTCATCAATATGTGTCCTAGAACTGAGTACAATTGATGTGCAAAATAATAATAATAGTAAACAATAAAGCTATTTAAATTCTGTACAATTATCACACAAATTTACACATTTGATATGTTTATGAGTAATTATATTGCTTTTAATCATGAAAAAAAATATTTATGATAAATATACTACGTGTATTTTACAGGACTATTTACACGCACACACATATACATGTATATATATATATATAATGAATATATATATGTATATATATATATATTCATATATTTATAGGCAAAAATTCAGGAGACAATAATGACACAGGACGTAGCTTTCCGTTCCAGATTTAATCAGCAAGCTTTCGGCCAATCATAGGCCTTCATCAGGCCTACATTCAAAGACACAAAACAAAACGAAACAAAATGCTACGTCCTGTGTCATTATTGTCTCCTGAATTTTCGCCTATATACATTTTACATGATGCGCTGCAGCTCACGTTGTGCGAAGGGCCTTCTTGCTTTGTATATATATATATATATATATATATATATATATATATGAATATATATATATATATATATATATATATATATATATATCCATTAAACATTAGGGGTACGCAGATCATATCCTTTACTTTAAGAAAAACAAAAATAATTAATGAAAGTGACCAGGCTGGGGAGAAACAGAGAGAAAACCAAGAAGAAGAAAAGAACCTGTGGACAGAAAAGATGAGCAAGAATTGAAAGACCTGTGGAGAAAATGTGGAGGGAAAGAAAAACTAATGAATAAAATACACATGAAGAACCAAAACAATAACCTGTGGGAAAGGGAATAAAGGCTGAGGGACAAAATAGACAAGAAAAGAAAACCTGTGGAGAAAAGAACAAGATAAGTCTTTTCTTCTTCCTGGTTTTCTCTCTGTTTCTCCCCAGCCTGGTCACTTTCATTAATTATTTTTGTTTTTCTTTCACAGGTTTGTGTTCAATTTTCCCTCGGTTATTTTAGTTTTATGTTGTTTAGTTACTCTCTCTAGTCTTAAATTGTTTTTTGTTTTCACATTTCTGTTCCCTCAGTTTTCTTTCCACAGCTAATTATTATTATTTTCTTTCACATGTTTGTGTTCAGTTTTCCCTTGGTTATTTTAGTTTTATGTTGTATAGTTACTCTCTCTAGTCTCAACTGGTTATTTTTCCACATTTCTGTTCCCTCAGTTTTCTTTCCACAGCTAGTTTTGGGTTTTCAGTTCCCGTTGTTCACCTGTCTATCATTACTTGTATTATCTTGTGTCTCACATTTCCCCCTTTACTATTAATTAGTTTGTTGCTTGCCTACAGCACACTTCTTGTTTTCTTTTCACAGGCCTGCCTCCTTGACGTTCTTTGATCTTGCAGCATCTTCTTACTTGTTTGTCCGTGTTCTTTTGTTTCATTGTTCCCTTCCACAGGTTCCTTTAATCCGCTAGTTTCTTTGATGGTTTTTTTGTTGTTTCTTTGTTCCCTCCTTCAGGTTCCTTTATTCCGCTAGCTTCTTTGATGTTTTGGGTTTCTGACCCAGTTGTGTTTAATTGACACTTGTCTGTTCTTCCTTTGTTGTTTGATTGACATCGTATTGCTTCTCGTTGCTGGTATATATACCAGGGTTTTCTCGCTCTTCCCTCATTCTCCTGACGACGGCCAGAGCATTCTGACCGGAACGTGGAGTTTTCCAACGTACATGGTTGTACCGAAAGCCTCTCATCGAATTATAAAAGCATACATTTGCTTGCCAGAACTTCCTTGACCAGTAGGATTAAATGAATTTAATATCCATTTTTTTAAAAAGTAATTACAACTTGTTCGTATGTTTTACACACACCTGTAATCTTTATCTACTAGCGGGACCCGTGGAATTTCCACGGGTCCGAGCAGGTGAGGTTTATGTTAAATGGACATTATTTTGGAGATTAATTGTACAGGTAATTGCCCTCATGAAATGTATATGATTGGTCCCTTGCAGTACATTCTGGAATTTTTCTTAAATGGCAGATTCATATTTATTTGTTTAAAAAATTGTATTTATTTTATCAAAATGTTCGAAAGTTAGTGTGAATACCCTTTTTTAATGGAGTTGTTATATTATGTTTTTTTTTATTAAGGGAAAGAACATTTTTTTTTTAGATTTGAATTTTCTGTATCCGTACCCATGATTCAGTCGGGCTCCGTACCCCTACCCGTAACCGCTGTGTGTAGTATTAATTATTAATGAGAAAGAATGCATTTATTGAAATCGTGAATTTAAATAATTTTGGGGTGGTGAATGCATTATCATTAAAATTGAAAAGACTGCACATTTTAACAGAAAATTAAGTATGTCTTGCCAGACTTGTAATACCCATACAAATTCCCGAACCCGGACTCACATTCATACCCATGCATGGTCTCATATCCGTACCTGTACCCGCTGGTCTGTACCTGTACCTGACCCATACCCCGGACCCATACCTGTATCTCTCGTCTCGTAACCCGCCCATACTTGTACTTGACTTGGAATGACACAACACCGGGGGGTGGGGGGGGGGTCACTCTCCACAATGTCTGCTACCCACCCGTGTTCAACAACCTCAGAAATGCACCCTATATGCAACCTACATAACGAAATTTGCAACCCTAAATGACGTAACACGAGAAAAGCTCCCGTAAGCGGCGTGACTGCCAGGAAATCAATTAATTCTGATACCCTAGCTAGTAGCATGAATAGGGAATCCACTAACTTGATACCCTACGTGGCATAAACAGTGTTGTATTTTGATACCCCAACAAATATGTTGTACAATTGCGCAACCCAAAGAGGTTCACTTAGCAATTCATAAATAATTTGTCTAATTATCAAACGTTTATTTTGGAGATGTTATTAGAACCACAAAAAATTTGCGCCCCTAAATGGCATAATCTACATAACCAAATTAGTAACCCTAAATGGCGTGATATGAGAGAAAAAGCTACCCTAAGTGGCGATTGCCGGCGAACGGTGCTGAAAAACCTACCCTTTTTCCAAAAGACGGAGACGACACACGAGGGCTGGAAAGGGGACCCTTTTCGACACTTTTTCTGGACGTGGGTGCATAGCAGGAGGTGTGGGGACCCTTTTCGACTGTTTTTCTAGACGTGGGTGCGTAGCGGGCCGTGTGGAGAGCCGAACCCCCCCCCCCCCCGGGACCCACACAATCATACGCCAGTGCATATCCACGTAGATCTTTGCTGCCGAGTCAAGTTCGGCTGGTCCAAGGTCCGGCACAGACAATTAATGGTACTGTACCACAAAAGTTCACTAAACTTCAACTTTACATAATTTAACATTTCAACATGCACTGAAAAATACAACAGTAGGACTGTGTACATTCATGCTGCACCCCACTCTAAACATTAATGCCGCACCCCACTCGATCCAAACTACACCAGTAGGCCTAAAAGTTGCATTGATTTTTTAACAATTCCATGACTCATTCCGCCAGCTTTTTTATATGGTTTTGAATGGACTTACTTGTAATTTTCGGTGGCTGAAATACCACCCCCCCCCCAAAAAAAAACGATGAAGAAGTTAGTCATACTGTACAGGAAAATGGTAAGGTGAAAATTCCAAAGATTGAAGAAACCTGTGTGCCAGTGACAGGCGTGCGTCTGTCCATACAGCTGCAGTAATTCTGCCACGGAGTATGCACACAAAAGACTGCACAGACTGCACAGACTGCGCTGCACAGATTGTGTTGCACAGACTGCACAGTTAAACGCCACACAACTTCTCCACACGGATACGATCTCATACGGACTTTGAGGGTACTTTTTTGACATAGAGACAGAAAATAATGCCTTAAAATAACATTTAGGTTGAAATAGGTGTGATGAAGTTCCTTTGTATTCAGAAATTAGATCGAGGCAAGAAAAAAAGTGAATTTTACCGATAATTTCTATGGCTTTGCACATACACGGACGAGAATGCCAAATTGGGTATTTTAGGTCGGTGCAACGCCAAACTGGCAAAACCTTGGCGAAACTGCGAGACTGGCTACACTGGCATTTCTCACCGTGTAAGCTACGCTGGTGATTGTACGCACATGTTCGTACGATTGTACTTCAAAAAGACTCGGAGAAATGCCCTCAAAAATCGGCTTTCGGCTGGTAGACGTCGAAAACAATGGGTCAATCGCGCAATAAGGACTACCGCCGGATCGAATTTTGAGGTCGACGCGAACGGAACGGTCCCCGTTCGGGAGCCTTTGCGAAAAATAGGATGGTGGAAATACCGTCAAAAAAGCAAAAAATCTCCAAATTAGGGGCAAAAACCGGGCAAAACGCCAAACCCGCCAAATAAGGACATTATTATAGTGATATGTCCGGTATACCCAGCTCTCTCAAACTTGTGTGGTTTCATTTCTGTTTGTTTTGTCTATTTGTTCAATAATGGTGTGATGCAAGTGCTCGTATGGATAATAAAACCCACTTCACCACAAACCGTTTTATCTTTCTTTGCACATTTCATTTTTTTTTCTCACAATATATCATAAAGACAAGTTTTGTATAAATGCATAGAGCATATAGTAAAGTTGGTTTACCCCTACACTATTAGCAGGCCCAGGGGGAAAAACAAGATTTATGAAACTGTTAAAAAAATACTGGTTTAGTGTTAAAGCCATTGGCTAACATTTATCACACTTTAAAAAAAATTGAGCTACCTGATTCCCAATGCTGACCTCCATAGACTTACTGTGTGTAGAATCTAGGTGCAATTTTTACTCGCCCGAGTATTAATTGTTTATCATTCATTATTGCCAGTTGCCCGCCATAAATTTCCAAAACTTTGATATTCTAGCGGTGTTAATTTGCCATTCAAACACTACTACTATCAGCTCAGATATCAAAGTTTGACAATTTTTTAAATTAAAGCTCCCTAATGGTTAGCGTATTCACTTTAATGTGTCTTTGTCAGGCGAATAATTTTGTGTATTTGCCACACAATTTTATGCAATACATTGTGGGCATGTCGGCTCACAGATTGCATAGATCGTAGCTGGTTCGCTTACCTGGAAATGTGTAAATTCTATACTGAATGTCTTGATGACTGAACATTGCCTATACAAATTTGGAGGAGATTATTACCTGCAGCCTGGGGTAAAATTATGTAAATTACAACTGTCAGCTACATATAAAACATCTAACAGAGAGGTTCCTCCCAAAAAATAGATAATTGAACGTCTGGACAAACATATTTGAAAATCTTCCCTGATAATAGAAAGATTTGGTTTTGTGCGCTGAATGAAATTCATTAAATATTCTTCCCGACTATAAACAAATAGATCGAAAGCATTCTTCAGGACGTCGCATGTTCTAGCGCTAGCCCATGCCAAGTTTATTGAAAAACATCTTTGAATTTGATGTTTGAGATTGATGTTTCATTTATCCAAATACAAAGTAATATAACAATAAACAATACATTGCGAATCTTTAAAGTTTTTACAAAGGTATTAAACGGATAAATGGACCAGAAAATAGCCATTGAAATGCCTAATCGTGTCTGGCTTACCATTCAACACACATAAGTAGCCACAAACAATTGTAGAATACAGCTATGAAATAACTGTGAGATAAATGTTGAATACATACTTATAGCCTACAAGCTTATTCTACATCTGATGTCTACAAATATATTCTGTGATTGAATAAAAAGCTTTTGTATCTTGAATAAAGTAAAATGGATAAAGGATTATCAAACATAATGTTTACAAAAAAAGGCAAGAATGCTTAAAAGCTTCACACAATTAATTTCACTTAACATTTGAGATATGCGAGATTTTTACGAAGCTCATGATTATACAGTTATAATCGAATAAATATAAATAAATGTCGAATACATACTTTAAGCTACATGTATCAGGCTATTCTACATCTAGTATTAAAATATATTCTGTGATTAAATACAGAGCTTTGGTATCTTAACTAATTAAAATGATAAAGGATAATCTAACATAATGTTTATAAAAAGGCAAGAGCAAAAACGAACAAACAAAATTCATCGGGTCGCAAAGGCGAGGCGGTGTTTCACGAGGTACCATCCAAAACAATATGGAAGGTGTTTACTCTGTGTGGGTGTGGCGGCAAACGTTCAGGGCGTAGTAGCACCTTTGGCACCACTGCACCTATAACCGTGAGTGTATCCTCTTCCTAACTACAAAATGGTGTTACCTATTCATGTACTAAGTACAGTGTGTATCAAAAAAAAGTAGACACTTAGAAAAAAATATTAACAATATTTTTCGTGATTTTGAGATAATTTTTTTTTTGTACAATTGTGTTTGGCAGGGAAATAATACATGCAAGTTGCAAAAAAGGTCTTGTAAACTGTCACTGAATCTTATACAAAAGAGTATCTGGAATGCCCTGAAACGGGCAAAGTGGGCCCCGTAGAGAAATTGTTAATTTGTTTAATGATAACACTGGGAGCTTGAATTTCTATGTACAGAAGACTAGTATTATTATTTATGGGAAGATTACTAGGGATGTGATATATGTTGGTAGAATGTGTCGTGTAATTTATGTCTCATAAATTAACCAAAAGTGGCCAACAAAAAAATATAAGAGGAATGTTATTCTTGTAAATGTGATACTGTACCACCCCATGGGAAGTGAATAATGAATAACTGAAAAATGATACGTTACCACCGTATTTCATTAAAATTGTGTATGAAACCGTAACCTTTTGCCAAGAATGTGGGCAACAAGCCGTCGACCTTTATTCATGTGGCAGATTCAACCGAGACACGAGCCTCCTATTGTATAAACATTTTACCAAGGAAAAACTCTGGTTATTTTAACCATAGTTTTTTCCTGTGGTAAAATAAATAGTGTAAATCAGATTTTCTGTAGTTTTCATATTTTAACAACGATATTTCTCTATTGGTGTCTAAATAAGAGGTATAATAAGTGGTTTGTTTCAAAATTATATCTTTCAACTTTCAACTGGATTTTTACTTTTACAAGCACTTGATGATTATTTGGAACCCCAACGCTTTCGGAACATAGGGCCTCCATGGAAAACAGTGCTCAACCACTGATGGAGCTACCCTACTGACAAAAGATATCATCATCATCATCATCATCATCATCATCATCATCATCGTCATCATCATCATCATCATCATCATCATCATCATCATCATCATCATCATCATCATCATCATTTTTAGACCTTATTAGAACACTAAGCACGGGAGATCATGAAGCTTGTTTTTTAAAAGCTGGAAACATTGTTCAGCAGTGCCTTTGTCTATATTACCCATATCTGTGTACCCATGAGTTTGTGTGTATACTTGCATGTATGTGCATTTTGTGTGTGCATGGTAGTATATGTATGTGCGTGCGTGCGTGTGTGTGTGTGTGTGTGTGTGTGTGTGTGTGTGTGTGTGTGTGTGTGTGTGTGTGTGTGTGTGTGTGTGTGTGTGTGTGTGTGTGTGTGTGTGTGTGTGTGTGTGTTTGTGTTTGTATATGTGTGTTGGTGGCGATGCTGGTCATGCTGATGATGATGGTAGTGATGATGGTCATGGTGGTGATGGTGTTGGTGACGGTGGTAGTAATGGTGATGGTGGTGGTGGTGGTAGTGGTGGTGGCAATGATGGCGGTGATAATGCTGGTAGTGATGGTGGTGGTGGTGGTGGTGACGATAATGCTGGTAGTGATGGTGGGGGTGGTAATGGTGGTGGTAATACTAGTGGTGATGGTGATGGCAATGGTGGTAGTGGTGGTAGTGGTGGTAGTGGTGGTAGTGGTGGTGGTAATGATAATGGGGTGATAATGCTGGTAGTGATGGTGGTGGTGGTAATGGTGGCGGTGATGGTGGTGGTAATACTAGTGGTGATGGTGATGGCAATGGTGGTGGTAGTTATGGTGGTGGTGGTAATGATGATGGCGGTGATAATGCTGGTAGTGATGGTGGTGGTGATAATGGTGGTGGTGATGGTGGTGGTAATACTAGTGGTGATGGTGATGGAATGATCTTGGCGATGGTTAAGAACCACACCAAAAATATCACAATAGCAGCATTCTTAAAAATTTACTTAGTTCGATCAAATCTCCCAGAAATCATTCCGAATGGATTTTGGACAAAACAGTTTCAATATAGGGATATTTTGCGGTTCTCATGTTTTTTTTCTCATAGAATTTGTTCAGGTACTTCGACTCGTCAAAAGAACCGTGACACGGGAGTCTGAAAATAAATAAATGTCGTCAAACCTATTATCTGGGAACTTCCATCCTTCATCAATTGCCTTTTAAAAACTGGTCCAATATCTCAATTTAGAATGTACGAGCTAACGAGCAATGCTCATGTTGATCTTTACTTTCGTGAGGAATTTCAAATTGGGACACTATAGCAATGTTGATTTTCCACATGTAAATCAAAACTACACATATTCCTTTCCTCCCTCCCACAGACATAAAAGTGGATACCATTAAATAGGAATTAAAAAATCTACAAACACAATAATGACACTTTTGAGCAAATTTGAATGAGCCATTCAACATATTTCAAAGTTTTAAAATCCACCGTATGATTAAACCCATGTGTCGCACTCTGTAGATAGTAACTCTGCTAGAATATGTCCTACTACAGAAAAATCAAATTTCCATTGACTTGTTTGAAGCATTTTCTTGAC
>JZLH01S0054875.1:14452-35685 GCA_001188425.1 Eucidaris tribuloides | reverse complement strand
ACAAACAAAAAAATTAAGGAAGTCAAAAAGAATATCTATGTTCATTAGTCATTTGTCTTCCAAAAAATAAGATACAAAATATTTTGTATCGCTTGCACCCCCCAAACTAAGGTGCCCGTGCACCCTCAAAACCCCTGCGTTATAGGTCCTCTTACAATGGTCCAAAATTAATCATTGCGTTCCTATGCAAGAAGCAATAGGTTTTAATCCATAGTATTATGAATGTAAACTTTGTCCGATAAGATAAATCTTTCAATGACCGTTGTCTGTGTCCACGTGATTTGCACAAACAATAAGAGCGGTGGGGGGGGCTGAAACTTAATAACTATATGACAGATATTTGTTCTAATGCAAGTTAGAAAGTTGAACCAATACCAATGCAACTTGCTGAAATCAAGAATTGGGAAGAAATTTTTGAACAAATTTATTAAATCAGTCTTTATCCCTTTGCACGATTTTCTGGAATTCTAATTCTGATATCCATTCATTTGAAGAGAAATATCATATATGTCGAACAACGTAACCCTACTAGTAATGTCCTTTGTAAGATTGAGTGTTACTAAATTTACATATACCTATAACAGCGCGATCCATGTTTCGCATGGTGGGGACAAAAGTGAATAATGTTAAAGTCTTGTCTGTTCCGCTCCGCGCCGAAAAACTGACAATTTTGTATGTTCGTGTATTTTACGCATGTTACTGGGTTTTATAGTCTTTCAGTGCTTTTCAAAACGAAGTGTATATATCCCCGCAGCGAGCAACAGGAAAAACAATTTTTCATTCGATAACCTATGCCATACCGGCCATCAGAAGAGTTTACAAGTAGTTTACTCCCACGCGTTACGTATGCGGTGTTTAAAATCATGCGCTGTACCGTACGCAGACGCTTGCCTTACCTTATACACTGACATTGATCGCGAGAATTACGCTCCGAAATCCTGACAAAGGCGTCCGATCAATGTTAATGTGTTCTTTCATTTGTTTCGCCCATATTATTATTATTCTCATTGTACATTAAATTGACAACATAAACGCAATTCCTCAACAGAGTAAAGTCACCTTTTCAAGCCTACCTGGGTGGCTTAGTCCCGGCGTACTGTTGATTACTTATGCACACCATACCCCAAATTTGTCACTATTCCTTGCCATTAGTCAGGCGTGTCTTATTATAATGTCAGGATCATCAATGAAACTTAAAACATGAAATATCAAAAATCCATTTAACTGCGGATTTATTATGACAACAATCTTACATCAAAATGAACTAGGGTGACATCCGAGGAAGTTCATCGGCAGATCAGACGATCAGCGGTACGGTTCATTTCCTTCTTCCCCGCAAGTTTCACACTTACTCTTATTGGCCTATGCAAAGCTAATACGGACCAACAACGCCCACTCTTACTGGAAAAAACGAACAAATTTTCCCTGGGTGATTGAATCATTTGTCCAGCCAAACCTGACAAAGTTTCAAACATATGGCAGAAATTTTGAAAAATAAAAAATTGACAAATGTTGAACAATGATCCTTCATTTCAATTATCATGTCGAGTCATGGTTAAAACTATCATTGTACAATAATAATAATCAGATAATTTTTGTAAGAGTGAATTACGGCATTCTTGAGCTACGGATCTGAAACAACCACTTATTACTGTGCACAAAAGTTATAGAGTCGTCCCCATATGTCCGGGCAATTTTGACCACAACTGAAATTGAGTTACAGTTAACAAAAAAAAAAAAAAAACAAAAAAAAAAAAAAAAAAAAAAAAAAAAAAAAAAAAAAAAAAATAAAAAAAAAAAAAAAAAAAAAAAAAAAAAAAAAAAAAAAAAAAAAAAAAGAAAAAAAAACAGGCGAACCTATGATAATTTTTTTTTCTTTGGTTCCGCTTGGGTATAGAGCTCATAAACGTACCATGCGCGACCTGCAGAATAAATCACAGTCTTTTCATTTAGTACGAGTTGCCTGAATTATTTTTTGTTTTAAGCTTCATTCCTATAATCAAAGTCTTTAGATTCCTTCTAATAATTTATCATCAGACGCAATTGTTATTGAACGCAGTACAGCCATCCTACCATCACGATGGTCAGCCATTTCCCTTCACCAATATGTACCTGTGAGACTGTTGGGTCTCATGATCTACCAAAACGAAACCTTAACGCAATCATGTTCGGAAGAAGAAGAACCTAAATTCTAGACTATATGGGAAAATAGCGTGTTACTCTTATTGCCACCCAGGTCACTTTTAATCGAAATGTGAGTGAACTTAAAGCATATTTGGATTAGCGTCCATTTATCTGTTGGCTATTGGAAACCAACAAACAGAAATATGTACAGAAAATCAAGTAATACGGTTGAAACAAAAGCAGGACAAAACCTTTACTTTGGACCAAATTCTTTGAATGATCAGGGTATACTCATGAACTAATTTACAAAATGTCTCACTGATAACTATTGTTAGAATTGTTCGGTGATAATACAGTGTGTCAAAAAAAAAGTGTGCAAGTCAAAAGTCCTCACTAATATAGAACATTTATCTTGACTCATGCCTTACATCACCATCAAGGGCATAATCTTAGCTACTCAAATGCCGTATTGTCGTTCAGTTTGCTTGTTCTTAATCTAATATGTTTAGTTACACAAAGGTAAACATCACAAATGTGCACGTTTCTAACAGCCAATAATACCATAAGCCTCCGTAAAAGACCAATTGTATTCGCATGCGTTTTGTTTTACAAGATATCAAGAGCAAAGCAAGCAATTCACAAAACAAACAGATCTTAAAGCTAAGAAGTGCCCTTAATGTCTTACGTACAAATGTTCACAATAGATATTATTCTGTTCAAAGGGCGCTTTTCTAATTTAAACAATTTTGTACGTGTGCAGCAGTTCTCAAAAAATTGAAAGGAAAACTCCTCTTCCCAATGAGACAATACCCTGTACATGAGTTGCACACCATTAGCGAGCGAAGTTAAGCTTTCAAATCCATGT
Organism: Eucidaris tribuloides; assembly: GCA_001188425.1. Classification (NCBI taxonomy): domain Eukaryota; kingdom Metazoa; phylum Echinodermata; class Echinoidea; order Cidaroida; family Cidaridae; genus Eucidaris; species Eucidaris tribuloides. The sequence continues at coordinate 32,696 of JZLH01S0054875.1, read as the reverse complement.
TTTGTTCCAAAATTTGCTTGTTTCAATCTTCAAGATATAATGTAAAACACAGAACATGGTGGATCACAATTGTGTCAATTTACACGGATCTATAAACAACGCACACATTTCAATTTAACCTTCTTATTCAAATTAACATACCTTAAGATTAAGACAAGCAAATTAAACAAAACTAAACAAAAATATTGAAACTAAGACATGCACCTTCACGCTTACCTAACATCATGCAAAGATATTTTTAATACAAAAGGCGGTTTTTACTTGCACCAATTTCTTGAGACACACGTCATAAACAATGATAAAGTCTATTCTTAATATGTATGGTCATCAATAAGTAAAACAGTCTTCAAACAAAAATGTTAAGAGTGAAGCCACAGTCAGAACGTTTTCAGAACTGATTTTTTTTCCCGCACAAGTCTTGACAACAGTTTTTTAGAATCGTTTCCACCAGGAAGAATCCCTTCAATTTAATTAACAACTTGTCACTTCACCACCAAATAAAAGCACCTGTGATCATGATTATCCCTATTTTAATGATGATGATGAATTGAATTGAATTTGAATTGTTTTATTCCGGTATCTTCCGTACAATTTTGACAAATGAAAAACATCACATTACAATATCATTATATTACATTAGTATATTAATAAATCTACAAATAATTGTTACATAAACTAATAAGCATTATAGTCCATGAGCCAAGTCCCCAAAAGGGCCTTATTTTTTTATTTTCGTTGCACCCCCGGGGTGACCAAGATTTCTTGGTACCATTGTAAAGCTACAGGTCTCTAGTTTTCGGAAATGGTATTTTTGATTTTCGGTGCTTGATCGTTACCGTGGCAACGTGGGGGTAAACATCACATGACTTTTTATCCCTGTTGATTTTTGTTGTGGTTTTGGCCTGTTAGTCATTTGAAAAATGAAATGAAATTGACCTTCAAGGTCACCTCAAGGTCATCTTAGAGTCACCTGAAGGTCATCTGAAGGTCAAATATGAGATCACTGCGTCAAAACCGGAAATCACGGATTTCTGCCGAAATCTTTAGGTCAAAAAGTGCAAGCAATCATAGTATTTGAATTTTCGGACCAAAATCATTTTTCTATTCACTTTTAGCACAATTTAGATATATTTTTAGTGATTTAAGATGCAAAAATATGCCAAAGAGTTGTAATTCATAAATTTTGGCACGAATAACGTGCTAACAGTTCAGCATGTGTCTTTAAAACTGGTAGTGTTATCAACTAGTTTTCATCATCGGAACTAACCAAAATGCATACTGGGTAAGGTGTGACAATCTTATCCTATGTGAAATTGTGTGCTGAATCTGAAAAAGACACTCTTATTGACCCCAATCATAACTTTTTCATGAATATGCCAGTTTTGGGGCAAAAATGTTGATTTTTAGTATTTTTGGTTAAAAAAAAATCAGCTTTGGGAGTAAAAACTGTGCCTGAATGAGGTGGAGCAGCCGTGACAAGTGTAAAAGAGGGTGCTGATTCCTGTAAAAGCAGTCTTAATTGCATATTTGCAAGTATTTTGTTTAGATCAGCCACTTTTGGGTAAAAAATGTCAATTATTATCAATTTGGGATAAAAATACAAATTTTCCCTATAGTTCAAGATTGGTTCCAAAGTTTTGACAAGCCTTTTCTACTTGGAAAATTGACCAGATTTCTAGCAAACAGGAGTGTGCTCGATCGTTTCGTTTGGTCATTTTGGTCATTTTGGGGCAAGAATAATTATTGTTTTTCAGTTCAATACTGGGATTGTCAAAGCAGATGCAAGGTTTTATAAATAAGTCTCCTTGAGACCAATCATAACATTTCGATTTGTGGTAATCTGGCAGAAAAATGGCATTGAGATTTGGTCAAAACTATTCTTACGAAGAATGAGACGTGCAAAAGAAGATATATCCCCAGATATCTAATATAGTTTGGGTATTTTTTTTTTATAAAAGTGACAATTGGGGGCCTTAAATCTATATTTTTGGCTTAAAATGGCATTCAGGGGTAAATTCCTCATCACACCGGACTAATTAGCCAGGGTATGTACCGTTGTATCACAATTTGTATAACAGACTGAAATGCGCTGAACTAGCGACTTTCTTTCTTCTATTTTCTTTACTGCGACATATACCAGGCATGCTTCAGCTTGACAGCAACTTCTTCAAAACTTACTCGTACATTTAGCTTATTCGACGAACAAAAACGTATTCCCTATTTTTTCACACGTCAGCATACGCTGGATAAATTGTCAAGGTGTGACAAGCTAGCTACCAGTAATGAAACTGTACTACCGTATATTGTGACAAGATTCCTGGGAAACTGGCCTTATTTGAATTGAAGTTTCACAAATTTTTGTAGTGGAATTATTGACACCACTTAAAATATTCTGATTAAGTTTGGCCATTTGGAGGACAAAATTGCCATTTTTATAAGATTCCTACTGATCATAAAGGGTTTTGAAGAAGCACTACCCATGTGAAATATATAGGCCTACTAATGAACATAATGTTTTTGGTTATTATGACGAATTTAAGGCAAATATGTTATTCCATATATAACAAATAATTGTGCTAGATGACAATGCTTAATTTGGACCAGGAGGGGATGACAGATTGGAGGGAGAGCATTCTACTCCAAAGTGCCTGATTGGATTTAGACCAAACGTGTAATAATTGATCCTTAGCGCGATGGGATTCAAGGTTCCTGAAATATGACAACTGGCACCTTGGAGCCCAGGGGCATGGCACCAAGGGTTGCAACTATAATGTAGGTATTTTGTAACATCTTCTTCACATTCAGAAATAGTTTAGCTAAGTAACATTATGTCGTCGTGCGCATGACAAAATGTCGTTAGAGCAAAAAGGTGTGCTTGGCAGAATGCCGTTAGCAAGTGTTCTAAGCAGAATGTCGTTAACATTAAATTGAATCTAACTTGACCCCCAAAAAATTATTCCATATTTCTGCCAAACATACTTATAAAAAGGACCTAAAAGATCACAATACTTTGATTTCATGTGAAATAAGCCAATGGTTGTAACATTACAAGCAATTTACTGTTAATGACATTCTGTTTTCAGCACATGCTAACGACATTCTGCCATGAACACCTTTTTGCTCTAATGACATTCTGCCATGCGCACGACGATGTGTAGATAACCTTGCAGGAAAAGAAAACTTGTTCCTCATGTCAATTCACGGGGTGATCCCTATTTGTCCCCTGAAGAGGACGACAGGTTAGGGTAGGAACTATGGCGTATGGGGACAATTTACATTTACATCTTCTTTAAAACACATGTTTGGATTTTGACCAAACCTGGCAGGAATTATTCTTGTGGGAAGTGGATTTGAGGTTCCTAAAATGGTACATGACTGCCCCCCTCCCCCTCAAGACACAGGGATAAGTCTTCCAAAGGCCTAAACTATTATACATAATACAATGCTGTTCCGGAGTCCCGAAGTAGTACAGCCAAATCATAAGTGTGTGTCAATTCCCTCATGTGAATAATAAAAGATATTTTTGACAGTTCGCATTGTGTTCCCAATGGGCCCCAGAGGGGTAATAATAATAATATTAGTGAAACATTGTTTGTATAGCGCATAACACATAGGCACAATTGCATGTCTCTAAGCTTTTTAGAACAGAGATACAAAAGGAGTGAAGATGATGCACTGAATTTGCAATTGTGAAAAGTCACAAAATACTAAATAAATGTGTTTTCAAACTATTTCTAAACCTTTCGTACGTTTCTATATTCCCAAGATATTCCGGCAGATTATTCCATGAAACAGCGGCAGCATATGAAAATGATCTTTCCACATAATGACTTTATCACAGTGTGTGGGACCTGTAAAAACGACTGTTTACTTGAACGAAGCATTCTTTCTTACACCTACCGCCTGGATAACCACCACGTAGGACAGCCCCCTAAGACAACTAACCCCAAGGGCAGCTACTCTATAGGATGACTACCCCCCCCCCCCGACCAGATACTTTCTGGGATGATTAACCCCAGTCAACAACAACTTAGGGCAACCACCCGCTATGATAAGTACCCCCGGACAACTACCCTCTATTACATTTACACCCCCTGACATTAACAACCCGGGCAATTACCACATGGACAAGTACCCTCTTGAGAAATATAACCCCCCCCCCCCCGACAAGTGTTTTCTAAGAATTATCCCCGGACCACTACCCCTGGACAATAACCCCCTTCACAAATAACACAAGACAAGTACTCCCCAGAAAATTACCCTGACCATTATACCCACAGACAACTACCCCGGACAACTACCTCTAGGACAACCACCCTCTGAAACAAATACCCCCAGGCAACTACACCCCTCTGACAACCACCCTCCAGGAGAAGTACCCGAAATGGGATTAACATTACAAAATACGGGGGAGGGGCGTACTTGTCCGTGTGTATAGTTGCCCTAGAAGGTCCTTGTCTGCGGGTAAATGCCCGAGGGTATTTGTCCTGGGTTAGGTGTCCAAGGGGTATTTGTCCGGGAAATACTTGTCCAGGGGTAGTTGTCGTGTGGTACTTATTCAGTGGGAAATGTCCTGGGGTACTTGTTTAGGGGATGTGCAGGGGTTCTTTTCCTAGAAGATGGTTCTCTGTGGCTGGTTGTCGGGGGATGGGTACTTCTTGTCCACGGGGAGAATGATATCCGGAGGAATGCCCTGAGGGTACTTGCCTGATGGATAAATGGCCTAGAAGGTGGTTACCCTGCGGGTAGTTTTACAGGTGTACTTGTCTGGGGGAGGGGTAAATGTCCTGAGGGTACCTGTCGGGGGGTATGTGTTCGGATGTTCTTGTCCTAGAGGGTAGTTGCACTCTAGTGGTAGTTAAATGGGTATAATCATCCTACATGCTAGAGGATAATTGTCCCGAGGGTAGTCGTTCTAGTCGTCCTAGAGGGTGGTTATCATAGCGTACTTTATCCGGGGGTGGTCGTCCGGGGGGGGGTGGGTCCGATCCAAGGAGAGGTGTCTAGAAATGGTATGACATAGTATGTGTGTGTGGGGGGGGCGGTTTAATGTAAAATTCACATATAGTCATCTTCTTTATGTCAAGAATGTCACGCAGTGCATAATACGTGTATATGAAGAGTTTAATTGCAAAATGAGTAAACCCCACTTTAGTAATTCTGGAGAAAATTCATTTTTGCCGGGGGTTGTACTTACACCAATGGAAAAATAAAAGTAAAACAATAATATAAACAAAATGAACAACATAAATATCCACCAAGAAGAAAAGTAGCATTTTTATATGTTTCGAATGTCAAAATTTGCCCAGAAATAAAGGAATAGTTGTATCTTTCGTGATTTGGAATAAATGTACATAAATTAGCATAATCAATGAACTTCCAAAATATGTGTAGAGTACAGAGATCCCTACCAAAACCTATCAGATAAAACAGAGTCAAAATCCACTAGGAAGTAGCATTTTCGTGTGATTTTGAATGTCTAAATTCTTCCTAGAAATAAAGGGATGTAGCATTTGTAGAGATGTTGAATAAATTTTGCATAAATTAGCAAAATAATGAACTTCCATGTTTTGTGTAAAGTTTAGAAACCCCTATACCAAGCCCTGACAGATAAAACAAACAAGACCTAAGTTCCACAAAAAGAAAATTAGCATTTTGAATAAATTTGCATAAATTAGTATAATTGATCAATGTAAAAATTTGTGTAAAAAGTTTGGACGCCCTGACATAGTCTGGACAATCAGAATCAAAAATTGACGAAAAATTAAGAGGTGGCATTTTTGTCATTTTTTTTTTCATTGATTCTGAATAAATATGCACAAATTAGCATAATCAATTTACAAAATTCTGTGTATAAGTTTTGAAACCCTTACCAAGCCCTGTGAAATAAAACAAACAGAATCGAAATCTAGAAGTAAAAGAATATTAGCATTTTTAATTATTATGAATAAATTTGCATCAATTAGCATAATTGATGATCTTCCAAATTCTGTTTAAAAGCTTAGAGACGCCTGACAAGCCCTATCAAATAAAACAAACAAAATCAAAATCCAATAAAATGAAAACTAACACTTTTAAGATTTTGAATAAATTGGCATAAATTAGCATAATTAATGAATGTGAAAATTACGTGTACAAATTTGGACGCCTGACTTAATCTGGGTAATCAGAATTAGAAAACGTGAAAAAAAAATTAAGAAGTGGAATTTTTGTCATTTTTTCATTGATTTTGAATAGATACTACAAATTACCATAATTGATTTTCAAAATTCTGTGTAGAAGTTTTGCAACCCTTACCAAGCCCTATCAGATAAAACAAACAGAATCAAAAAGCTGTCTAGAATTAAAGGAAAAGTAGCATTTTTGCCATTTTGAATAAATTTGCATTTATTCATAGCATAATCAAAAATGTCAAAATTCTGTAAAAATTGTTGAAGTTGTCATCATTCAGAGTAACGAAAATCAAAATCTGCCAATAAATGAAGGAAAAGTTAACTCCACAACAAAGTCTTAGATTGTTGACCTGAATCGACCTTTGACCTTAATTTTGTGACCTAAAATTATACTCAAATGATGAGTGATACTTCATAACCCTTATGTTCAAGTTCCAAGGAAAAGGCACTTATACTTTCAAAATCATGACAAAAATTTAAAAAAAAAAATAACCTAAAGGGAAGGTTCACTCTGACGTCAAGTTGGTTTTCATAAAAGCAGAAAAAAGAGAGAAACTTATTAATGAAAGTTTGGCGAAAATCCACCAAAGAATAACATATGGGGAGGGGATACAAAGTTTTACATATATATGTGGCCCATTAGTACTTAGATATTGGCTTCCACGGGTTAAAACTACTTTGTATACAAGTCTAGGTGTACATTACCGAGGCTGTGTGTCCTTAAGTGAGCGTCGTGCCCCACCCACTCGGGGGAGGGGGCTCTTATTGTAGAATCAATAGCACTGCTATGAGAAACAACAGTCTTCTCTTATCCACAACAAGCCCAATGTCATTACCCATACATGTACCTTCATAAAAAAAATAAAAATCTTCGTTCTCATTATCTAAAGTAGAGGGTGGTATTAGTAACAACTTCTTGATATACCCCTCTTAAAATATGGAGATGGTCAGTATGAACAACAAATACCAATCATAAACCGTTAAACAAAGCTTATCCCCCTGTACATACCCCCTGAAGTTGACACTTATGCATTAAGATACCATGCCCAAAAGCGTAGTCCTACATACAGTGATTTAAGTATGGTGTACACAAAGCACAAATGGAACTGCCATAAATAACAATTGTTACGGACCTACCTACTTTGAATTAGGATAGGGTTAGCCCTAACCCTAAATCTTGATCTTAAATATTTGCTGTTTGGCATAGATAGCTTAATGTATTACCCCAAAGTAGTTATACCTCCCAAATATACCGTTTCTCACTCAAAATCGTGATATTGTTAAAGACCTGAAATACAGTGAAGAATTTCAATATTAGTGACATTAAATTTACCATCTCTAGACAAATAATAATGCACATCAAGGACGGCAATACCAGAAAGTGAGTTAAAGGTGTTCAATTTGAGTGTGTTCAGTGTGTTAGTGTTCACCAACACATCCAACAGATATTCAGTGAGCTAGAATTGTGCCCATGGCTTCATTAAACTCTTCCAGTGTCACCTCTGCATTTTCAATTTTAGTGCATATTTCATTTGTTTATAATATATCTTTATAGAGTTATTGTGTAGATGTACAAGTGTGCACAGAACTCCACTGGTTTAATTCTGTTGCCATTTTATTTGCATTAGGTTTAACGTTTGGTACAATGTAGCCTATTATTATTATTATTTTTTTGGGGGGGGGCACACTATTTAATTAATGATTAAACTAATATAATTCTGTTACCACTGACTTTACCTATGTACCAAACCTGAAACTGTGAATAACATTAGGCCTACATGTACCTCCCTCGAGATGATACTGAAAGATTTTAACGAGGCCATGGACATAATTCTAGGTCACTGACTATCTGTTAGCAATTTTGGTTAATTAACACTAACACACTTTGAACACTGTTAACTCACATTCTGGTCTTGCTGTGCTTGATGTGCATTTATTATTGTCTTTGGTATATTTAATGTCACTAATAATGAGTTTCTTCACTGTATTCCTGGTCTTTACCAATATTGTGAGGCTATTTTGAGTCAGGAACGGTATATTTGGGAGGTATAAACTACTTGCAGGTAATGCATCCGGGGGAGGGGGTGGGGACGAAGGAATGGGGAATCTATTTTTTTTTAGTTTTTTGGCATTTTGGATAGATTTGGTTATCTGCGAATCTATGTGAAAGGTAAGTGTAATAAAAATACATTATTTAGCTAGTTTATTAATGTGGAGGGAGGGGCTTTTAAATTCACAGTTTTGTTTGGGGCGATTTTTTTCCCAACGTGAGGGTATTTTTAGTTCATCTTTGGTGTTTTATAAGAATACCCAAAATATGGTTAGTCTTAATGAGACTGTATTTATAAAACCTTGCACCCGCTTTGATTATCCAAGTATTGAACTGAAAAACAATAATTCTTAATAAAAAAAATGACCAAAATTAATATTTTTTGGCCACAACATGGCCCAGACAGCCAAAACGAAACGATCGAGCACACTCCTGTTTGCTAGAAATCTGGTCAATTTTCCAAGCAGAAAAGGCTTGTCAAAACTTTGGAACCAATCTTGAACTACAGGGAAAATTTGTATTTTTATCCCAAATTGATAATAATTGACATTTTTTACCCAAAAGTGGCTGATCTAAACAAAATACTTGCAAATATGCAATTAAGACTGCTTTTACAGGAATCAGCACCCTCTTTTACACTTGTCACGGCTGCTCCACCTCATTCAGGCACAGTTTTTACTCCCAAAGCTGATATTTTTACCAAAAATACTAAAAATCAACATTTTTGCCCCAAAACTGGCATATTCATGAAAAAGTTATGAGTGGGGTCAATAAGAGTGTCTTTTTCAGATTCAGCACACAATTTTACATAGGATAAGATTGTCACACCTTACCCAGTATGCATTTTGGTTAGTTCCGATGATGAAAACTAGTTGATAACACTACCAGTTTTAAAGACACATGCTGAACTGTTAGCACGTTATTCGTGCCAAAATTTATGAATTACAACTCTTTGGCATATTTTTGCATCTTAAATCACTAAAAATATATCTAAATTGTGCTAAAAAGTGAATAGAAAAATGATTTTGGTCCGAAAATGCAATTACTATGATTGCTTGCACTTTTTGATGTAAAGATTTCGGCAGAAATCCGGGATTTCCGGCTTTGACGCAGTGATCTCATATTTGACCTTCAGATGACCTTCAGGTGACTCTAAGATGACCCTGAGGTGACCTTGAAGGTCAATTTCAGTCAGGACTTTCAGATAACCCCAGACAAGTCCACTTTTCATGCCACTGATTATAAAAGATGTAAATGGTTATAAATGATGAATGTGCACACCTTGTAGCCATAGTTACGTACATTTAGAGCCAGAAATGCGGTTTTGAAGGAATTACAAATTGTTCGATTCTATGGTGCCAAAATTGATGAATTACAACCCTTTGGCATATTTTTGCATATAAATCGCTAAAAAATCTATCTAAATTGTGCTAAAAGTAAATAGAAAAATTATTTTGGTCCGAAAATTCAATTCTATGATTGCTTGCACTTTTTGACCGAAATATTTCGGCAGAAATCCGTGGTTTCCGGTTTTGACGCAGTGATCTCATATTTGACCTTCAGATGACCTTCAGGTGACTCTAATATGACCTTGAGGTGACCTTGAAGGTCAATTTCAGTCAGGACTTTCATATAACCCCACACAAATCCACTTTTCATGCCACTGATTATAAAAGATGTAAATGGTTATAAATAATGAATGTGCACACCTTGTAGCCATAATTATGTACATTTAGAGCCAGAAATGCGGTTTTGAAGGAATTACAAATTGTTCGTTTCTATGGTAACGATTTGGTGTGATGTCTTCATGTGGTATGGTTGTACTCTACAGACAATGTGTTTCATGCTACATATCATTATGATGGGTGTTGCCCTCCAGAAAAAAATAATAAGAACTTTAAAATTACTTTTGCCTTAAAAAACAGGTCCATCATGAGAGTCATTTTTTTGCATTATGATAGATTGACCTTGAAATGACCTTGATACCCACAATGCATCATCTCTGTTGATAAAATTTTAAGAGTTGTGACCTATAACTATGTTCCACATTTTCAGAAAAAGACAACTTTCTATCATATCAAATTGTGGAGAAAAATACATATTTTTCATATGACTAACAGGCCAAAACCACAACAAAAATTAACAGGGGTAAAAATCAGGTGATGTTTACCCCATGTTGCCATGGTAACGATCAAGCACCGAAAGTCAAACATACCATTTCCGAAAACTAGAGACCTGTAGCTTTACAATGGTACCAAGAAATCTTGGTCACCCCGGGGGTGCAACGAAATCAAAATTTTCCGGCCTCGGCTCATGGACTATTATTTGATATACAATATTTATACAGATACAGATAAAGATGGAAAATACCGGAGGCCCCTATCATAAGACGAGCTTGATTGAGATAGAGGCCTCAAAAAAATCTATAGAGTAGATAAGAGTGAAGACAGTAGAGAAAATGAAGAAAATGAAAGAAAGTGGAAACAAGAGAAACAAGAAAAATAAAGTGAGTTCAAATGATTGAACCATAAGAGTAACATGTAAACGTTTCCCGCTTAACACCACATTTGGGCCTGACGTCTTTTATTTTTATTCATTTGGTTGTTTTGGCTCGCAGATAAAATGCTTCCATAATTTCTTGATCTGCCACTGTATCACCACCTCTGTCAAAAGTTCCCAGGAATTTGAATGGCCACATGATATTTTTGTACACAAGGTAGGTGCCAGGGTGTAATCTTACGGGGGCAAAACTGAACCCGAGGTGATTTTGAGACAAGCAGAAAAAAGTCCCCAGGTACGGTCCACGAAAGACTAATATGTGATAGGACAAGCAAAAGAAAAGTACGTCTCTGTGAAAATCTTCGGGGGCGAAATTTTCGGTACTTTAAAAATCATAGGAGAGCGACCGCACCCCCCCCCCCCCGCCCGTCGTCCATGTTTGTACCCGATACTTCTTTGGAAAAGTAGTACATGCAAAGTAGGAGGGAGAGTGTGATTCTCACCCGTCTCGCACTTAGGCGGGAATGATGTCGTTACACCTTACATTAACCCTCTTCACTTCCTTTACCAACCGCTGCCAAAAGTATTCCCGTCCACGCTTATCATCCGTCCATGTCAAGTAGGGTTTCCGTCTGCTGAGGAAAAGTCTGACGATGAACGGGATATTGTTGTCAGGGATGTCCTCCAAGAAGATCAAGATGACCTTCTCCAGCAGTTCTTCGTTCATGTTCTCTATTGCAGCTCGGAATTTGATGATAAACCAACGGTCGCGAACAGCGGTGTTGCTCAGCAACAAGATTGTCTTGTAGCTATTTTCGGTGACGTGATTGAGTGCGTCGATGTAGTACATGCCAAGTCTGAGGTCATCATCTCCGTACGCGACGCGATCAAATTCTGGAATCCTCTCCTCTAGAGCTGGTCTAAGATGTTCGTTGACCCATGGCTCATCATCATCAATGAACATCACGTTTAGATTGTATTCGTAGTCTGCAGCGTCTCGACCGTCTTGGATCTCCTCATATCCACAGATACAGAGTTTAAGGAGGAATATCTTGTAATTTAACCACCACCGGTTGTAGAAAGTAAGTGCAATAACCAGAACGACCAAGAACGAGGACGGAATCAGCGCACAATATAAAGTAATATCGAGTTCACATTCCTTTCTTGGATCAAACTCACTAAGCAACATTCCTCGAAACGGTGTCAGAGATGCGGAATCTTCAGAGCACGATGTTGTCGAGGAGTTACTTAAGGTAAGGGATTTTCTTAACCACAACGAGAACCACATTAAGTCACAATTGCAAGCCAGATTGTTTCCCGATAGATCAATTGATTCTAGTGATGTATTTAGCGGGTCAAAGGTACTTTTATTTAGATTTGGTAGTCCGTTACCGGCTAGCGACAGATAAACTAAGTTGGCAAGGTCAATGAAAAAATTCTCTGCCAGATAGAACAATTTACAATTGGCTAAATTCAGATTTTTCAATTTATCAAGCCCAATAAATAGGTCAGAAGGAATATGACAAAGCGGGTTGCTGTTCAAATCCAGTGTATCTAAAGATACAAGGTCCTTGAACAGCCCGTCAGAAAGTATCGCCAGTTTGCAATTCGATAGTGTAAGCCGTTGCAGCGAAATTAATCTGACGAAACTTCTGCTGTTCAATTCACCTAGTAGATTATTCTGGAGGAGAAGAATTCGCAGGCGATCTAAATCATGAAATACTGACTTATGACTCCCTGCGTCCCAAACAGATACTATACGATTGTCTTGCAAGTACAGTTCTTCTAAATAGTGTGCATTTCGGAACGCGAATGCCCCTATGTCATGAAGAAGAGAATTTTGCGCGTTAATGACGGTGATGGATGGCATATGTAGTTCTTGGAAGGATGTAAGTTTCGTATATGATAAATCGAGAGCTTGTAGACTGGGGAGGTTTGCCATAAATACACCTGTCAAACAATTGCTTAAATCAAGAATTTTCAAATTGTGGAGACCGGTGAATGCTCCGCCGTAAATAAACTTAATTGGATTGTGTGAGATATTTAATGTTTGTATTGGTATTGTCCAGTTTCCACCATTAATATTGAATTCTAAAATTTGGTTTTCACTGAGGTCAAGTTCGTATATAAATTGTATGCCTGTGAAATAATTTGCGTGGATCTTCTGAATCCTAGAACAACTAATGCCTAATCGTAACACATGTGTCAAATTACAGAAAGCATATGGTATGAGGGGGTAACGTAAATCATTCATGATAAATTCATTTAGAACTTTACCCATTAAAGGACTGAAAAGCCCGGGAGATTCGATTTTTAAGTGATTGATTATAAATAAAGACTTAATATGAGTAGACATACGTACACCCTCAAGGAAATTTGAAAATTGATGAACGGAATATCCATTAGACACATTCACCAAGGGCGAAAAAACAGTTAATTGGGACACTGTGGAGGGATCAATCACAGTATTCTGAGAGAGAGTGAAAGCTAAAATGTTGACTTTGCACTGTATTGAAAGATTTTCTTTTGTGATATTGTTAATGTCACTCTGAAGTATCAAGACATCATATATGGATGTTTTTTGATCACAATTTTGAAGATGGAACGATGTTAATTTCGTGAAACCAAGATTTAGCTTCCACAAGTTCGGTAACCAATGGAAAGCTTCTGTTGGAAACATTTCCAGTGGATTAGATCTGAAATCCAACAATGATAAGGATTTAGAATGTAGAAATATCTTTCCGTCCAATCGCAGGAGTTTATTCGCTGATAAGTATAGTTTGCGAAGAAATTTCAAAGGATAGAAAGTTCCAACTTCTATTGATGAAATTAGATTACGTCGTATATAAAGGCATTCTAGTAGATTTAGTCCATCAAATGAATCGTTGTGTAGTTGCGTCATATTGTTAAAGTCTAGATATAGTCCCACCACCTGAAGAGGTAGATCGTCAGGAACAGACGATAGGTGGAAGTAGCGGCAATCTACAATCTTCCCGGAGAATCGTAAATGGCACTTATTGGTCGCAAAGACTCCATTCTGTGGATGTCCAAGTTGTAGTACTGCAATAACTCCCACAAAGAACACGAAGTTCAACAAGGTTGGTCGGAAGAATGAAGTCAAGATTCCAGACCTGTCCATCTTCTCCAGGATGGCTATTATTTCTGGATAAAAATAGGGCACACATGGAATTAAACAATATTACTGCTTTGAGACAAAGTCAATTTCAAGAATTGTTAATATTTCACATGTGGTAACATTACTTCGGAACAGCAAATCAATTTTATTGAGGATTCTATTCCTGTTTGATACAGTGTTACGTGTATACACTTTTTAGTACGGTTTTCTTCCTTTTATCTTGACAAGGTAATTGTCATTATAATTGCATGTAAGACCATGATTTCCCCTATGAATTCTGGTATCTAGTGTGATACTAGTAATTTAATTCAATTCATAATTAAGCGGCCAGTATAATTCTAACCAAATATATTTTCTACCTGTTACTCTTATTCTTTATTTTCATCTATACACCGGTGTATTTACATAATGTAAATTTTGGGCATGCAAGAGAGACGCCCTGCAGTTAGGCATGTATAACACATTTCATATATTAAAATATCGTACTCATAATAATAATCAATAATAATAATAATAATAATAATAATAAAAATAATAATGTAACCCAGTAGCGTCTTCAGAGACAAACATCGCATTAAAAATTTGACGCCACAACTATTGAAATAATATATTTAATGCAAAATTACAGCGTTACACTTTCTTTAGGGAGGGAGTCAGGGTAGTAACGAAAAAAATTTTCTCCAAATCCCACATCCAAAATTTTTCCCGGTCACGCCAGCTGCCGAAAACTTGCTCATCGGGGGGGGGGGGGTAGTGGTAGTCACGAAAAAAAACTTCTCCAAATCCCACGTCCAAAATTTTCCCGGTCACGCCAGCCGGCGAAAACCTCGCCTCAGTTGGGAGGGGGGGGGGGTTGCCCGCCAATTTTTTTCCTGTCATACTAGCCAAACAACTTCTGACTTCGTCACGAAAAAAATTCTCAAATCCCACGTCCAAAATTTTCCCGGTCACGCCAGCTGCGCAAACTCGCTCAGTTGGGGGGGGGGGTTGCCGCCAATTTTTCTGTCAAACTACTAGCCAAACAACTTCTGACAAGCGGGGGGGCAGGGGACCAACGACGACCGACCAAAGCCATTTTTTTGCCCGCCAACAAAATTTTAACCTGCCAAATTACTACCCAAACCACAATCACATCCTCGGACTTATGCACACATGTAATTCGTAGGGGGGGGACATTTGATATTGTGTCCCCCACCTTCACAATGTCCCCCAAGATTTTTCGGTACCCCCGAGATTTTCGACTATATTTCACATTATGGCATCAGAAGGGTTAATAAGGTGTTAAGGTTATCTGAGTTATACCTCATTAGAAGGAGCGGACTCTGCTCTTTCAGATGAGGTATAACTCAGATAACCTTAACACCTTATTAACCCTTTGAATGCTATAATGTAAGATATAGTCGAAAATCTCGGGGTACCGAAAAATCTCGGGGGTCCCCCCCCCCGAGATTTTTCATTAATTAATTATGAAAAAACGAAAGACATTCAGAATCTGTTGTTGGTGTGATATGACCTTTGGGCATAAAGCTTTGAAATAAAAAATCCCCAAAACTAAACTTGGGCTTTAAAATGGGTTGGAGAAAATTACATATCTTTTGGCGGAACACGTGTTTATTTACCCCGTTAGAGACATAGTATGAGATATCTCAGATTGAGCTCTATGGACAATGCGTGTTCAAGCAAGATCAAATCGTCTCCAACGGGGTAACATTAAACATGAAGTGCAGCCAGGTATAGTTTCTATTATGCAAATGTTTAGTGGATTATTGTTTTACAAGCGATGGCATATTTAAAGTGATGAAAACGTGTATTTTTCAAGATTTTGGGAAAGGAGGATCTTATACGTTAGCATAGTCTGAGAGGCTGGAAGGGTCTTTTTTCTGTTTCACTATAGAGAAACAATAGGGAGTTGATTGAGTACAATTATGTCTTCTCGGCCACGAACATATCAAATGTATCTGTCATTTTTTTTTTATTCAACTGTTTAGTACAACTGCAGATAAAAGGACACCGTAAGTGTTAATTTAATAATACACTATAACTTTTCCGTTTATAGAGCTAGAATTGCACAGCTGACCTGGCTCCTTTACCAGCTGGGAAGCGAAATTTGATATGGCTGGCTTTGTAAATGGTCCATGCAATTAGTTCACTTCACTTAATTTCAGGAGTACATATCTAAATTGATTGGACGTAGAATCAATTATACTTTAATCCCAAAATATGTATTTTAAAAGAATCCAGCTAAAGGTGGAATGTATATAATGTTGATTTACTTACAAAGCTGATTATAAAACTGCTGATACATGTAATTTGATTTTAGTTTTACAAAATATGAGTTATATTATCAGTCAAATTTCAACAACAGCAATATGTGGAAACTTATCATCATCGAAATTAAATTATATAATTATTGCTTATTGACACTGCAATTTTTTATCATTTGCATTCATAAATAAATTGAAGTCCAAACTCGTCTTCAGTGTTTAGATTATAAATCAATTCAATGGCTGCCATCACTATTTTCACGCCCGGGGGGGGGGGGGGCACTGTCATTACAACGTGTACATCATGCGCGTGTGAAAAAAACGCGTAAAAATGGTTGTTTTTCACGGTCGGATGATGTAAGCGCGTATAGTGAAAGGGGTATCAAAATCTCGATATATTGAAAAAAAAGAAATAAAAACTAACCATGACAGGCTAAGAAAGCTAATTAAAATATATTATGAGAATCCTTTGGTTCGAATGGTAAAACCCATGTCAAAATCAAAATATACAAAAATTACTGAAATATACTTACCCGGTGTAACATAATCTTCTGAGTTACAAACTTGTGTATTTTGCTGCAAAAAAACAAATGCAGGGTAATGAAGTTTGTGTTGTAGCTTTTAACGTCGTCTGGGTGAGACTATAGACTATTCGAAATTCACAAAATGGTGATGTTGTAACAAGAGTATGAAAGATTATGCGACGATAACACGGACGAGTTTGAATTACAGAACCGAATTTGGAGCAAGTGATGACCGGTAGCTCTTGATCCCTGCTTTTATGACAAGATGTACAAGTCAACGCCTTGCTATGATTATTTTATTGTGCTACTTGTGCACCAGAGCTCCGCCCATTAAATGAGCATTGTAGATTATGACGACGTTTTGACAATGTACTCAATTACACATAATACCCCATAGAAATAACATGCTCGCGCACATACTTACACAGAAACATAAACACCAACAGCAACACTGTTTATTTATTCATTCATTCATTTATTCATTCATTTATTTATTTATTTATCTATTTATTTATTTATGTATTCATTCATTTACAAGTATATTAATGGGCATCGTTTGGAATATACATTTTCGGCAAACTTGATTTGAACATCTTTTCTACCCCCACGTTGAAAATAGGCCTGCCACGCCCCTATGATAAAGCGATGGTCGACCTAATATTTGAAACCGATCCATTTAAGTATAATTATTATTATTATTATTATTATTAATTGACTCTAACACCAAAAGTAAGAGTGAAACCTTTCATCTTACCAAATTATAAATGATACTTTCGTCAATTAAACAGAAACCTGAGAATTGATTTATCACATGCAACTCCCGCAAATTAATATTACATTTAAATTACAAGCTAACAATTGAGTGGAACAACTTACCGACTTGCAGTGTTAATGCACCAAACAAAAGTATCAATTCCGGCATCTTTAATCAACATTTAATGTCGTAAGTGTCAATTCTCAGTTTAGGTACGTAGGTCTTAAAATTTGTCTTTGATTTATCAAGCGGTAAACAAAATAATTATAATAATTACCTTATACAGTGTGTATCAAAAAAAGGAGACACTTGGAAAAAAATTGTACGACCACACGATATTTTCCTACCATTTATGACAATCAAAATGAACAAAGAAGTTTACACATTTTGGCACAATAAAACAAAATACACACATTTATGTTAATGCATAAAGCAAGTGACAGATTACTCGTTTTTTTCAGATATTCTACGCATGCTGTATGCCTTCAGGCAAAATGTGATGAAAATATATAAAATATATATATATATATATTTTAGGCCAAATCCCGTGATATCAATTGCATTGATGCCAATATACCGTCATGGACAAAAGTCTGGAATATGTTTTTCTACCAAATTAAGTTTTCAATCATATCAGGAACAGGTTTCTTGTCCTGAAGTTGAACCACGGGCGGCGTCACATGGGGGACCTATTAAAATGACCTATTAAAATGACGGGAATTTTAATGTTTTTCGAAAATATCGCAACCCTCTATTGTTGTTGATTTGGCTAGTGAAAAAAAAATTGGCGTACAAAAAAATGCTTTTTGTCGTCGTCGGCCCCCTGCCCCCCGCTTGTCGGACC